>CM062288.1:107190814-107352931 GCA_031216915.1 Pictodentalium vernedei
CATCATCAAATTCACCCTCTGGGGGACCTCATTCTGCAAATGTCAGACTGCTTATTGTCAGGCCTGCTGACAAAGTTGAATTGGTTAAATTCCTAGTTGCATCATGGAAGACATTTGCTGCTTAAAATTTTGGTATTCTGACATCAGAGTGCAGAGAGTTGACATCCTCATTGAGAACAAGAGGTCCCATGGGCCTGAGGCGCTCACCTGAACAAAGTTTTTTAAATAAGGATTTAATTAGCATCTACGGCTAGTTAACACTACAGAGGAATGAAGTTATTTAATTATTTATAACTCGGCTGTCCATGCCAGATGATTTTTTTTCTAGTATTGGGATGCTACTACAGAAATAATGCCCAGATTTTCAGTATTTGCAAAACTAGGGAGTCCAAATACCAACCTAGGGACGTAACTTGAACAATCTTGAAGGATGTTGTATATCAAATATCAAAAGATTCTGACTGGTGATTCTGGAGAGGAAGATTTTGAGAATATTACCAATTTTACACTATGTTAAAATTTTTCCCCTCCCCCAACCCACAGGGAATACAAATAAATATTAACCCATAAACTTTATTTGAACAAACAGAAATTGATTCTGAACCCTATAAGGATGCTGTATACAAAATATCAGAAGATTCTGATATTAGCTCTAATAGGGAGTCCAAATCATAACCCATGGACCTGGTTTGAAGAAAATTAGATCTAATCTCCCTAAGGATGCTGTACACCAAATGTCAAAAGATTCTGACTGGTGGATCTGAAGAAGAAGATTTTTAAAGATTATTCCCCATACTGCATTAAGTTAAAATTCGGGCCCCATAGGAAGCCCACATATTAGCCGAGGTACTTAATTTGAACAAACCTGAATCGGACCCTCATAACAATGATGTGCACTAAATATTAAAAGATTCAGACTGGTGGTTCTGAAGAAGAAGATTTTTAAAGATTATTCCCCCATATTGCCCTGAGTTAAAATTTGAGCTCCTGTGTTGAGCCCAAATATGAACCAAGGGGCTTAATTTTAACAAACTTGTATTTTTTTTTTTTAATTTTTGCAAATACGCTGACTCAGCATTTTTTCGATCCCCCTACAGAACACCCTGAGAAAACCGATGGCATTTTTCACCATTTGAATCTAGTGGTCCTAAGGATGCTTCATACCAAATAACAGTTCTATGTTCCATGTGGTTTGGTAAATATGGGCAATTGAAAATATTTCTATTTTTAGCTGGAGTTCCCATGGGGACACAGGAAATTTTTTATTTGAAGGAATCAAGTACTTATGATGCAATAATACCACATGTCAAATTTGGTTCAAATCAGACCATCGGTTCAGAAAATAGAAATTTCGGGCAGGGCCAAAAATCCTGCTCCTCTCATTACAAAGGCATATATTGCTCCACGAACTTTGTTTTAACAAACTTGATTCTAAACCTCAAAAGGAAGCTCCATACCAAATATCAAGTCACTGTACCCACTGGTTCTTAAGAAAATTTAAAAAAAACAAGAGGCCCCAGAGGGCCTGAGGGTGCTCACCTGACATGGTAGCCTGAATATCAAACCAGGGACTTGACTTGAATGAGTTGCATACGCCCCTCCTAAGAAAAGCATATACCAACTAGATGAAGCGATTGTGCCCACGCAATACACAGGATTTTCCTTCTATTTTCAGTTCCTGCACTTTTACGTCCCAAAATTGAGATAAACGCATAAAAACCAGATTTTTTTTTATTTTTGTTCGGAAATTTTCAAAGTCCGAAACAAAATAATCTCAGCCTAAATTTTTTTTTTTTCTTAAAATTGACCAAAATGCATAAACAAGAGGCCCCAAGGGACCTTAATCGCTCACCGGGGAAAGTGATTCAAACAAAGTGGTTCAAAGAAGTATTTGGGGTCACATTCAGTTAGACATGGTTCATCAACACTACAAAGGAATGAAGTCATGAGAGACAAATTTTATGGAACTAGGGACATGGCTTGAACAAACTTGAATCTTACCGCCCTAAGGATGCTGCATACCAAATATCAAAAGCATTCATCAGCTGGATCTGAAGAAGATTTCTAAAGAAAATTCCTCATTTTGAACTAAGTTATCATTCGCCTCCAACAGTGAGCCCAAATATGAACCCAGGGACTTGGCTTGAACAAACTTGAATCTCACCCCCTAAGGAAGCTGCATGCCAAATATCAAAACATTCTGACTGCTGAATCTGAAGAAGACTTTTAAAGAACAATTCCTCATATTGACCAAGTAATAAATATGAACCCAGGGACTTGGCTTTAACAAACTTGAATCCACCCCCCCCCCCAAGGATGCTACACACCATATATCAAAACATTCCGACTGGTTGCCTGAAATGCACTAAGTTCGAATTCGAGCTTTTATAGTGAGCCCAAATATTAATCCAGGGGACCGATTTGAACAAACTTGAATCAGATCCACCCCACAATGTTGCATACCAATTATCAAAAGATTCTGCCTGCTGGATCTTGAGAAGAAGATTTTTTAAGAAATTTGCCTAAAATGCTCTAAGTTCAAATTGCGAGCTTCTATACTGAGCCCAAATATGAATCCAGGGGGCCGATTTGAACAAACTTGAATCAGATCCACCCCACAATGTTGCATACCAAATATCAAAAGATTCTGCCTGCTGGATCTGGAGAAGAAGATTTTTTAAGAAATTTGTCAGAAATGCACTAAGTTCGAATTTGGGCTTCTATAGTGAGCCCAAATATGAATCCAGGGGGCTGATTTGAACAAACTTGAATCAGACCCATACCAAGATGCTGCATACCAAGTATCAAAAGATTCTGCCCACTGGTTCTGGAGAAGAAGATTTTTTAATAATTTTTCTATAATTCATACTGTGCTATCAGAGTTATGCCCCACACAGAGCAGCCATGGGACGTGGCCATTTCATTTGAACAAACATGAATTGCCATATAGAAATGAACATCCACTTGAAGTTTCGTGAAAATCGGACCAGTGGTTTCTGAGGAGAAGTCGTTTGAAAAATGTTCACGACACCCGACGACGACGCCAGATGATGGACGACGGCCGGCCGGTGATAAGTTAAGCTCCCTTCGGTGAGCTAAAATACAAAAAACTAATTTCCGGATTTTGGTCCAAAATTTTCTAAGTCCCACCCCAACCCCAAATTTTCTTTAAAAACAACCAAAATGCATAAAAACAAAACTCATTTCCGGATTTTGGTCCCAACTGGCCCTCAAATTTTCAGTGTTAAAAAAAAATAAATTTTGTCTTAAAATTGATCGAAACACATAAAAAAACAAAAAAACTCATTTCCGGATTTTGGTCCCTCCCGGACCACAAATTTTCAGTGTAAAAAAAAAAAAAAATTTGTCTTAAAATTGACCAAAATTGACCAAAACACAAAAAACCAAAAAACTAATTTCCGGATTTTCTGGATTTTGGTCCAAAATTTTTTTTTTCTTCTTAAAATTGACCAAAACGCATAAAAAAACAAAAAACTAATTTCCGGATTTTGGTCCAAAATTCCCACCCGAACCCCAAATTTTCAGTGTAAAAAAAAGATTTTTTGTGTCTTAAAAAAACGACTAAAATGCATAAAAACAAAAAAGTTAAAAAATTTATAGTAATTTATATATTTTTTATACTTACCAATGACCCAGACATAGCTGGTGCTAACTCTTAAAATATAGGGCCAAACACAAATTTTGCCCCCCAATCCCCAAAATTTGCATCTAAAACTAAAGAAAACATGTCCTGAAAGGCCCTCCACACTTCGCCCCTACTGCGCATGCGCAGTGTCAAGGACGTTCCGAAATTGGCGCCATTTATCATTCTAATAACCAGTGCCTGGTAAGCGCTATGTACTCAGCGGGGAGGCAAGAGTTCCCAACTCCTGGGAGGGCCATCCCCGTCTGGGTCATTGGTAAGTATAAAAAATATATAAATTACTATAAATTTTTTAACATTTTTATACTGTACCAATGACCCAGACATAGCTGAATAGTAAAAAGGCTGGAGGGCCAAGGACATAGAGCAAAATGGAATACGCTCAATAAAATAAAATAGAGTCATCCCCTGTAGGGAAAAGAAGTAATAGGCCTTACATGTATCTTTCTTATTTATGATAAATTAGAAAGATACAACACCTTCCAAAAATTGAGCTTCATACATCCATGTACTCTATTAATATCCAATAATCCTTATACTAATAATTTTTAAAGTAAGCCAATAATAAAGTAAGTCTAGAGAATAGAGACTCTTATACTCCTAAAAGTGTGTGAGAATTGCATAATCATGTCCGTTGACATATGCAATATTCAAAAGCTATACTTAAAAAACTAAGACTTGAATGAATTTTATAAACTTAAACTTCTCACTAAACAACCATCCCAATAACAGCTCAGAATTACTAACTCCGGAGGAGGTATCCCCTTGTTTTTATAGTAAAAACAGGTGACCCAAGGGAACACCCTCCCCCCCCCCCCCCCCTTTTTCTTGCCCTGGGTCAAATAGCCCAGAGCGAAGAGGGCAGCCGAACGGAGACACTGCCGAAACAGACAGCCTACCTAGCTATAGTAGCAACTGTTAAGTGAATGACATTCTGAGCAGTAGATAATAGACCTAACAATAGAGGCCTCCAGAAATGGACTCGATATTTCTGAGATAAAATTCATGAATGGATGGCTGAGCGCAATGAGCAGCCTTCAAAAATCTATAATAGCAACACTATTAATGTAAGCCCAAGAAGTAGAAGAACTCTTACTTCATGAGCCGAAATCTTAAGCACAACTGCTAAGCCAATGATATACCATAAGCAGTACGCTAGTTAATAGAATCCATTAACAATAAAATGGAGCGTAACGTCCTTCTACTAGACATCAAAGACAGAAGAAGCTTACGCCCTTTTAATAAACAGATATCTGTTTATAAATACATAAACTGTACCCGGAAAGAGTAAAGGCCTATGCCCATACGAAGACGGAAGGACCTTAAAATAATAGGTTCCGGATAATAGGAGCCTAACTCTTATGCAACAATCCAACCTAAATAGTAACGGAAGTATTGATTCCGAAACTATGAAAGTGAAAATCATCCATCGATAGTGCATGAAACTCACTGACTCTACAGTAAAAGAGAAACCAACAGAATTACTGTCTAAAAGGTCAGAATTTGAAAACTACTGTTTCCAGAGGCTCAAATGATTACTTAGCTAAATAAGAACCGAAGTTAAAATCCGTATAGGAATTTAATCTAAAGATTCTAAGTCTATTTATCAAAAAGTTACTAACTGACTTAGATAAAGAGACAAAAGACTCAATTGTAAACTATCGTAGAGTGCATAGGTATGAGGTAACATAAACCTATAACCTAAATAACAACAGGCTGCAGTAGATCTTGTGAAACAAGTATACTAAAAAATAGCAATGAGTAGTATGGAGGGATCAACCATATGAACATAATGATCCCTACACCACGACGGAAGAGTCTCCACTTTAGTCGCATAGAATAGCGAAGAAGAGGATCTCCTATAAAAAGAAATCGCGTCCAAGCTCGTCCAGTACAGTGCTTACAATGCAATACGGACCACACAACGGAATACATGAAGGTTGCGACCTTGCTGGTTGTGATAAAGATGACACGATTTACCCAGTGAAAAAAGATCCTCACATAGAGGAAGATTTCACGTTAAGATCCACAGTAGACAAGAGAGTAAATTACTCATGATCTCTGTGAAGATAGAGATGCTATCAACAGAAATGTTTTGTGGTTGTTTATCTTAGCAATACCTGCTAAAACAACAGCGCCGGAGGATACGCGTATCCTATCATTCCGTCCTATAGATCAATAGAGCGTTAACAGTATTAGCTCAGAGATCTGGACAAGCCAACACATACGTCTGCAATTGATTAGCAAGCTGTGTCATAAATAAAACATCATTGGGCGCTCCCATAGATAGCAAATCTGATTGAATACTTGTTTGTTGAGAGTCCATTCTGACAGCAACAAGCGACCCGTAAGAGAACGGGAGTGCGATAAAACAATCAGACGACCCAGAATATGACAGACCAAAACTGAACTTGGTGTACTATAACCAACAGACGGATTCTTTCCATTAAATTGAATAACGGAAACGAAAGAGTGCCTCCCTGGTTCCGGAGATACGCCACTACTGTCGAATTAAAGGACAGGAATTTGGGCATGCGTTTCTGAATAATGTTCATGCAATGACATAAAGCAAGCCTAAAAAACATTATTCCGCGGAAGTTAAACTGATAGCTAAAAGACTGCGGAACCCAAAGACCCTGGCACTTCGAATCCGTAGGGATCAGTATATATCCCAATCTGTTTGACTGGCAACCGTCATAACAGCCACACTCGGGTCCGGCAACTGCGGCGGCACTCTCTGAGTCAACCACCGAATGTTTGCCCCAGTCTGAATCTCTTGTAACACTAGATAGACAAGAGAATGTATAAATCAAGCAATTCATGGATTGCCGGAAAGTTGCCGTCGAAGAGAAGCTCCTCCGAGAACGAAGCGACTCTGAGAGAGTTCTTAACCTACTATCCACGCGTGGATGTAGCTAGGGCTGCATCACGTCTAACCAACTCCAATCAGCCACTGAAGGGCGGAGTTATACGTGAACAAACTACTGCCCTCAAAAGAAATTACATTGAGAATAATATCCCGTAAATCTTTTCTTGAAGACGTAATGATAACGCCTCAGTAAGGCGGATTACGTATAATAAAGCGTCTAAGTTAAGTCTACTATACATAATGTCGTTCCCAACATTGAAATTGGAAAAGACATAAACGGCGAAAAAGAATATATGCAGTCTTTAATCACACCGTCTAGACGCATATGAACTCTCGGTATGCCCTGCTCTGCCAAAATAAACTATATGTAAAAAAGATAAAATGGCAGAAATGAGCCACGCGGACAAGAAACTAAACTATCATGCTTAGTAGCAGGCTTGTATATATATATAAATATATAGCGTCGAAAAATAAAACACATGTTGTAATGACAATATTGGACTGCGTCGGTAAGTCAGGGACAAAGTCCCTGTACCGATCGAAAAATCCGAGTCCAATGACGCTATAAGTCTCTTATCCAAGATCGCAGCAATGAAGTCCGAAAAATAATCACTGGAAGAAATGCCAGAAGATATGAAAGGCATCTTCCGATACTACTAAAGGGAAAACTCGAAATCTTTCGAATCCCTTTCGCCATCCTGTCGGACCCTATAAAGCGTTCGGTCGTCCGTAGCTTGATGCAACCGCGGACCGCACCGACCCAGCGCCGTCGGATAATTCCTGATTCGACCGAGAAACTGTCAATTGCTGGGATGCTGCGAAACAACTGTGCTAACTCGGATAGCACGTCCGTCACTGAGGCCTGAGGAGCAGCGGTCTTACGATGCATTGCCGCAGGAAGCTCCGAGATCGTTACCCCGTGCATACTTCCAATATGCGAGTGAACGGAGTGTATAGGCCTCGTGTCCCTTGGCTACCGGATGGCGCGACCTATTCGCTGTGGAATCACTGAATGCCGAAACTGATCGGATACTTGAGGTCACGTAGCCAATGTGCGGTCGTGTGCCCTGCTGTGAGGATGAGGAAGCATTAAAGACAGTCTCTCGGACTGTCAATATAACGGAGCGTCCCGAGCAACGGACATATGCTCCGAATGTAAAATATCTGAACCACAACATGCGGTCCCCTATGTTGTTGGCTTCCTCCGATCTGTCCTCAATCTGCCGTCACTGGGTGAGTACTAAAGTAATTAAAGTGCTCGCATCACCCAAATCTCCTTCCTAGACTGCAACGGACGAACCCGGCAGCCGAACCATTCGATGAATGTACGCTACACCGGGTGAGCTAGCAAATGTCACTCCGTAAGCGATAGACATATTCCATGAGCACTTATTGCCGCTAACTCTTCATTAACTATGACGACAGAGGCACACTTTTGAAAGACATCTCCATAACTCTTCGAACAAGAAACCAGAAATGCTTGGATAGCAAGCATAAAATAATAATATATATAGCGTCGTTCAATAATTCGAAAGTTTGTGTGACATTATTGGACTATGTCGGAACTGAGGGACGATGTCCCTGAACCGAACCAAAAATTTCTAAGTCCACCGACGCTATCAGTTTCTTATCCGGCATCGCAGCATATGTTGTTCCGAAAGGGAAAGCTTGAAATCCTCCGAATCCCTTTCGGTATCCCGTCGGACCGGATGAAACTTTCGGACGTCCGTACCCGCTTCTGCGGAGCGTCCCGACCCAGCATCGTCGGATAAAATATATGCGACAGATTCAGTTGATGCTGGGATGCTGCGATAAACTGTGCTATTAAGGAAAGCACGTCCGTTCCCGAGGCCTGTGCAGTAGCGGACTTACGATGCATTGCCGCTGGAAGCTCCGTGTACGTTGACTCCCGCACACTTCCTATGCGAACGTCCGGAGTCTGCAGGCCTCGAGTCCCCGGCTACCGACCCAGCGCTGTCGGATAATTCTCGATCCGACACCGTTTCTGTCGGCTGCTGGGATGCTGCGATAAGCTGTGCTATGTGCACAAGAATGTCCGGCGTCGAGACCTGCGGAGGCGCAGTCTATCGCTGCTTCGCCGAGGGCAGCTCCGCATCAGATGGCTCCCGCATACTTTTCCTATGCGAACGTCCGGAGTCCATCGGTCTCGAATCCCTGGCTGCCGGATGGTGTGACCTGGTCGCCGAAGAAACCTTGATCGGCGAAGCTGGTAATATATCGGTGGTCACGCAGCCAAGGTGCGGTCGTGTGCGCTGACGAGAAGAGGAAGCCTTAGCAGTCTCAGCGGACTGCCTATACAACGGAGCGTCCCGAGCGACGGACGTATGCTCCGCTAGCGACACATTTGTACCACAACATCTGGGGCCAGATGTTGTTGAACGAGAGAGGGGCCTCTCTCGCTTGCCGTCCGGATGGACCGGAACGAGCTATGAACCGGACTAAAAGGCTTCCTCCGTTCTCCCTCTGATCCGCCGTCACTGGGTGTGCATTAAGTTAATTTTATAGTGCTCGCATCACCCCAAAATTCCTTCTAGACCGCAACGGACGAACCCGGCTGCCGAACCATTCGGTGAATGGACGCTACACCGGGCGAGCTAGCGGACGTCAAAGGCCGTCGAACCTACTAGGGTCCTCTTAGGCAATTGGCGTATTACATGAGCACTTTTCCGCTAGCCCTTCATTAATTGTGACGACGGAGGCACACTGTTGGAAGACATCACAGATACATCACCCTAATCTTGATCGTCTGAAATAGAAATTGATAAAGTAGAGTGACCCTGCGGGGAAAGGACCGGAGTGTCCAAATCCCCAACAACATACCGTGACATACGCTTCCCATATTGTCATCGAAATCATACGATACAGAACAGGAGTTAATGCGAGTACACTGACCACATATAGAATGATAATAAGGTCAGAGGAAGACTTCCTCTTAAAACAATTGATCAATATCCTTTCAATGTGAAAAGAAAACAAGTCCTGGTACTCGCATTAACCCCTGGCAATCAAAATACATAATAATAATATGATCCATTAATATAGAAAAAATAATTGAAATCAAAATATTTTTTCAGAACAGCCCAAGTTTCTGAAAAGTAACGTTGAGCCCCAATGGATCCCAAGCCTAAGTGTGGACAAAAATTTTAAAAATATTTTAAACAATTTATTCAACACTTACGAACAATAATAATGTATCTAGTTATGATTAAAATAACATAAAGATATTATTATTTAGAAATCCCCCCCTCACACAGAGGGCTGTTGTAAATGTAAACAATGAGTGTAAAAACACTAAAATAAGACTCCAGGCACCCAGGCCCGAAATCAGTTACCAAAAATACACCATCTGATGCAAAACAGAGACTTCCAGGGAAGAAACTGCAGAACATCAGATGGTAGATGCAGAACACAACGCCTAACCACCCGTAGGTGAAGACGTAAACATGGGGAAAGAACAGAATTCATTCTGTTATTCAGCTAAAACTCCCAAGAAATTTTAGTAATAATAATTACAGAAACTATGCCAAAAGCATGGGAGAATAGCAAGGGGGAATTTAAAGGACAGGGAGAGAGGAAAAACACTTGAAAAAACAGTGTAACTAAATAATCAGAATGACAACAAAATGGCTGCTGCCTTGAAAATAGGTAACTTAACATAATTTCATTAAAAAATTTTAAGTTACAGCCCTGATAATATTCTGTCACACATTCTTTTCCTCTCCTCCTTTTCTATCCTCCTTAGAATCACCATTTCACTAATATTTATGTGTCTGGCATCATTTAAACTGAGATTTAAAAGCACAAAGATCAGTCAGATGTTAACTGATGAAGGGCCAAACTTAGAATGATAAATGGCGCCAATTTCGGAACGTCCTTGACACTGCGCATGCGCAGTAGGGGCGAAGTGTGGAGGGCCTTTCAGGACATGTTTTCTTTAGTTTTAGATGCAAATTTTGGGGATTGGGGGGCAAAATTTGTGTTTGGCCCTATATTATAAGAGTTAGCACCAGCTATGTCTGGGTCATTGGTACAGTATAAAAATACTAATTTTCCAGATTTTGGACCCACCCGGCCCCCAAATTTTCAGTGTAAAAAAAAAAAAAATAATAATTTTGTCTTAAAATTGACCGAAACACATAAAAAAACTCATTTCTTGATTTTGGTCCCACCCGGCCCCCAAATTTTCAGTGTCAAAAAAAAAAAAAAATTTTGTCTTAAAATTGACCGAAACGCATAAAAGAACAAAAAACTCATTTCCGGATTTTGGTCCAAAATTTCTGAGTCCGGAACAGGACCCCAAATATTCAGCCTAAATATGAACCCAGGGACTTGGCTTGAACAAACTTGAATCTCACCCACCCTAAGGATGCTGCATACCAAATATCAAAAGATTCTTATTGGTAGATCTGAAGAAGATTTTTAAAGAATATTCCTCATACTGCACTAATTTAAACATTTGGGCTCCCATAGAGAGCCCAAATAAGGACCCAGGGAATTGATTTCAATAAACATGTGAAACAATCTTCCAAAGATGTTATATGTGAAATTTGAAAGCTTTTGGAGCAGTGGTTGGGGAGAAAAGTAGTCTTAAATGTTTTTCCCACAGTATAAAATAAATGCTGACTCCGCACTTTTTCAAAGTCCCAGAAAAGTACCCCATGATAAAACCGATAGCAATTTTTTTTACCATTCCATTCTGTTGGTCCTAAGGAAGCTTCACACCAAATAAGAATTCTCAGTGCCGTGTAGTTTTGGAGATATGGGCGTTTTAATTTTTTTTTATTTTTAGCTCCTGCGGTTCCCATGGGGCGACGGGAAGAAAAATTTGGGCATAAATTAAGTACTTATGACCCAATAAGCCCTCATCTCAAATTTGGTTCAAATCTGCCTCTCGGTTTGGAAAATAGAAATTTTGGGAGGGGCAAAAATTCTTGCTCCTCCCATAACAATGGCAAATATAGCCCCACAAACTTCTCTTGAACAAATCTGAGTCTACACCTCAAAAGGAAGCTGCACACCAAATATCAAGTCTCTGCTACTGCTGGTTCATGAGAAGAAGATTTTTAAAGATTTAAGCACACTTTTTGGGCGTGGCCCTACCAAGGGGCGAGGCAACTTGATTTGAACAAAATCAAATTGCGATGTCATAACAAACTATTATCTCAAATATCAATTAAATTGGTTCAGCGGTTTGGGAGGAGAAGACGCAAACATCATGTTCACGGACAACGACGGACGCCGGATGACGGACAGTGAGTGATCACTACAGCTCTCCTGACTGAAAGTCAGGTGAACTAAAAATTTGGAGCATTTTCCCCCACCCCCTACCTATGGGGCTGGGCAAGTTGATTTGAACAAAAACAAAATGAGATGTCAGAACAGGCAATCATCTCAAATTTAACTGAAATCAGTTCAGCGGTTTTGGAGAAGGTGTAAACATCACATTCACGGATGACAGACAGTGAGTAATCACTATAGCTCATCCTGACTTTCAGTCAGGTGAGCTAACAAGAAAAGTTGTATAACATACGTGGTTGTTTTTAGTCAAGTCTGTCTGCCTATTCAGGCAGATGACACTTGAGTAAAAATAACTGCTAGACCATAAATCTTGATACCTTTCGATGTTCAATAAATTGTGCTAATCCGCAGACTTGTACAAGTTGAACAAGAGCTGGGATATAGCCCAGTGCATACACGCCCCCCCCCCCCCTCCCAGTAACATACCACCTCACTGCAGACCAACTTTGGTTGAAACCCATCAACTCACTGCCGAGATATGGATGGACAGATGGACACATATAATTCAGTATACCCACAATCTCTTCGAGAGTGCGGGTATCAAAAGGATTGTTTTTGAGCATAAATAAAAAATAGATAGTAACATCGATGACAAGAAGAAGATTCAAATTTAGCAATGCTCAGCAACAGAAGTATAAATTTTATAGTAAATTTCCTTTCTTATTATACCTACCAAAATTGTTTACTACAGGCTTGCACTACAGTGGAAGAACCTAACTCGGATAAAATACTCTCTATTTTAATCTTTCCCAAGATTTGGGAAAGAAAAGTGGTGTAAAAACACCACGAAAAAATAAGCCAAAACTGGGCCGACCGCCATCGGCGCACACCCAGTATGGGACGCTCTTCCATAGTACAAATCCACGACTTACGTAACAGTGCGCAATGCGTCAATTCGTCATTCTTTTGATTCCGAACAACACAGGAGTTATGTGATCAGCGGGGAGGAAGGATTCTTACCCGAATAAGAAGACAGGAGGGCCTCCATGTAAACAATTTTGGTAGGTATAATAAGAAAGGAAATTTACTATAAAATTTATACTTCTTATCAACCTACCTCAATTGTTTACTACAGGCTGAATAGACAAAGGATGGAGGGAATCACATAACCAACCCACACATAACTCAATAGCACTGGGACTGTGGACAGAGGAAGAGATCCCTAGGCCTATCAAACCATAGCATCACAAACATTAGAAAAGCCAATGAAAGATGAGGCGTATGGTGAAGTGCGACGCACAGACAGAAAGGGCAGTAACAGCACAAAGCTGGAACTGACCCTGAAAAAAGCTGAAAAGCTTGGACAGACAACATCCTGAGCCGAAGAAAGAGGGCCCCAAGGTTCTCTGTCGGCTCCTGCAACTGTCGCAGATAAAAGGAGAATGTAGCATTTCTCCAGAAGGCTGCCAGTAGAACATCAGTCATCCGACAACATGACAAGAGTTATTAAAAGAGGAAGACAATGCACGCACCTCGTGGCAGAAAAAACAATTGGTAATACAATCACCAGTAGCTAGACGAGCGGAAGCTGCACGAATAGCAAGACAAGTCCATCAAGAAATGGATGCAGGAGAGATCTGGCATGTGGGAAAACGCATATTCATCCAGGATAAAGGCGTGAATGCCCCCCACCCCCAAGCAGAGCAGCACCCAAGAAAGTGACCATCTTGGAGTAAACTGCAAAGTCCTAGGCCTTTTCAAGGAAAAGAGCTGAACAAGCTTGGAGAGGCAAGGATGAGTGTCGAAACAATGCGGTATCACATAACAAACATATACCAGAAACTCCGCAAGCGGTGTGATCGAAGGAGTGACAGAAGCAACAGAGTGATCGCACACCATCAACAGAAGAACCTTCCACTTAGCCACAAAGGCTAAACCAGTGGAGTGAGTGCCTCCTTGAAGAAAAGCAACTCCACTGCGTGTCTCGAAAAACCACTACGGAGGAGACAGGACCCGAGAAAAGACATGTGCGCAGACACAATGAAGTTGGGTCAACTTGAAAACCTCCCGGGCGACTTTGGCAAAGAAAGCCGCGAGGTAGAGGGAGACATGCCGGAACCGCCGCTAACAGAGAGCGGAGCAGATTGATCCACACCCACCGAAGCACCGGGTGTGATCGAAAGGATTCGACGACTGCAGGTTCATATCTGGGTGAGAACCTGAGGCAGAATCGGAACCGGTAGGAAGGCGTAGCCGACAAGACCATCCCAAAGGAGGGCCAGAGCGTCCACGGCGAAAGCCAGAGCATCTGGACACGGGGACACGAAAGTGTCCACCGGATGGTTCCAACTAGTCACAAGAGATCGATGGAACCTGCCATGTGGAGCATCCACCTGGTGGAAATGACCCTGCCCCGACGGGACAGAGAGTCAGCAAGGACGTTCAGGCGACCGGGAATGTGACGAACAGCCACCCCCGGCGTGGACATCCTGAGCGAGCAGTATAAGATTCCAAGCCAATTCGTACATTGGAACAGAGTGCGTGCCGCCCTGGTTCCGAATGTAAGCAACCACCGTTGAATGGTCGGACAACAGAAGGACCTGGCGATTCGACAGGTGAGGGATCCACTGCCTGAAACGCAGAAGAAGAGCAAGAAGCTCCTTCTGGTTGATGTGTAGAGCTGCATGATCCTGGTCCGCCATCCCGTGAATGGAAAGACCTAGAGGATCCAACGTCGCACCCCATCCGAGATCGCTGGCATCTGCCGTCAGAACGCGATCGGACGTGGGTAAGTCCAACAGAACACCCTGCGAAAGCCACTGGACATCCGCCCAGAGGAGAAGGTGAGGATAAAGATATTCAGGAAACTGAAGCACCAGATCCAGAAAATCTACATTCGGCCTCCAACGACTGAGCAGAAAGTGTTGGAGAGGTCTGACACGCAGCCGACCTAGAGGAATGAGATCTGTCACCGAACAGCAGAGACCGATGAGCCGGAGAAAACTCCGAGCCGTCGTGGATGTGGACTGGGACAGAGTCGGAGCAAAAGCTGAGAGAATCACAGCCTTGGCCTGGGGAACCGCCACCAAATTGAATTGTGTGCGGAAAGCCATCCCCAGATGATAAAACGACTGAGAAGGGATCAGGTCCGACTTCTCCTCGTTGACTCTGAAACGTAGCGACGTGAGCAAGCTCAACAGGGTGGCGACATCCGACTCCAGTAAGGCAGCATTGGAATGCCCCTGGAGGATATCGTCCAGATATGACGAAGTAGTCACCCTGGACTGTGTGCGATGGAAAGCGATCACATGCGACATCAGTCTGGTGAAGGCCCAAGGAACCAGGTTGAGGCCGAAAGGCATGGCCTTGAACTGGTAAACTCGCCCTAGAAAAACGAACCCGAGATACTTCCGTAACGCCCAATGAATCGGAACGTGAAAGTAAGCGTCTCGCAGGTCGAAGCTGGAAGCGAAATCTCCCTGGTGAATTGAACGGAGGACCGACCTGAAAGTCTCCATGCTGAACTTGGTAGCAATGATAGACTGGTTCAGGAAACTCAGATCGAGAACCGGTCAGTCGGCCGTCCTTCTTCGGCACCAAGAACAGGCGGGAATAGAAACCCACTGACCTAATGTTCTTGATGACCTCAATCGTCCCCTTTGTCAGGAGATTGTCTATCTCCGTGGACAAAAGTTCCTGACGTAAAATGTCTGAAGGAACTGTGGTTGGAAAAGGCACCCTGGACAGAGTGGGGTGCCGTCGGAAGGATATTCGCAGCCCGGACCAAACAACATCTAACATCCAAGGATCGGATGTGATGGTGGCCCAATGGTCGGCGAACTCTGCTATCCTTCCTCCAACCTGGGACGAGTCGAGGTGAGGACCTTCATTGCGAACCCCGATGAGGCTCGCGAGAGGAGAAAACATCCCCTCTACTGAATGAAGAATCCTGAGACTTCCCTCAAGACTGCCGACGCTTACCCTTACCCCTTGAGTAAGAAGTAGAAGCGGTGGCAGAAGGATCAGCCCCTTTGCTTCGCAGAGGAAGCAGAGGGTACTTGTTAGGCTTGGAACAGCCTGTGCCTCACTAGAAGGCTGATCAAGCTGAAGAAACAGCAGCTGATCGTTGGAATGACGTAGGACGTCATCCCGGACCGTCAACACAGAACCATGGAAAAGTTGCGGACCTGCCAAAAAAGCAGATCGAAGAGTAGCGCACTGCTCCTCAGGAAGGGATCAGCCTGTGTCCAGCACAGAGTCCCTTCAAACTAATTCCAGATTAGCCGTGTTACAGGCATGCGTGTGAGTAAGATGCATGAGCGCCTTGGACAGCACACGCAAAGGAGCCTGTACCTCGTCAAACTTATCTGAAGGCAGATAAGCAGCTAAAGCTGAGACGACGTGATCGGAGAGAGAAAGCATACCAAGCATCTCTCTCAATAAGCCCAACGTGGACTCCAGAGTCGTCATCGGAATGACGTCAGACGTGGACTTGGAAAGCCCGAGGGAAGTGGAGTCCTGATCCAAAACCGTCAAAGTCTGGTAGACCGACGGATTGGCGGAATCGTAGGAACGATAACGCACCAGAGGCAAAAAGGTGTCAACCCTGGTGAAGAACGGAGCCTTCATAGCCTTGGAACTTAGCTTGGAGTCCAAGGCTGAAAATGCTTCAACCACCTGTACCGATGGGCAAGGTCGAAGACGCCCAGAAGCAAGTTGCTCCATAGACTGTTGGCGCGCGACCGATGATCGCAGCCTGGCTGACACTGTCGACTGGTTAGATGGTTTGAGATCCGGAAGGAACCCAAACACGAAATCAAGAGCTGCCCCCAAGTCCGAAGACTGCTGGCTCTCGACATCAAGCATGTCTGACTCTTCCCCTGAGTCGGAAGACACATAGCCCATCGTGGGCAAACCAGCCGACGCCTCCCATGGTGTTGGAACACCAGGGGTATCAGAAAGCGGCCTGTTTCCAATCCCAGGAGGCGGCGCCATAGGGGGCGCCTGGAAACCACTCGCTGCCAGGCTGGAAGCAACGGGAAGGCTCTTAGACAGAACCTGAGTGAGTAAGGAGAGGGCCTCCCTAAGCTCACTGCCCGTACTGGCCGGTTTGACAGGGGAACGAACCGGCAAAGTGGCTTCACCTCTGACCCTCTTAACCAGCGAAGGGTCACGATCCTCCAAAAGACCCGACGTGGGACGACAGCCGAAAACGTCTGAAGGCAGACGTGTATAGGGGTGTGACACACCCCGAGGATCAACATAGCAGGAACTCATGAGAATCACTGCTGACCTCTGCAGCGCAGAAGGTCCAGGCTGCACAAAAGACGTTGGACCCCCAAAACTGGTCGTGTGGCCAGAATGAGTGGACGGAAACGCCACAGAGTTCATAGTGTCCCACTAAGAACAACCGAATCCAATGACAACTGTGGTGCTCGACAGCGCAGAGACAACAGGAGAGGGTCCGGCCGGCAGCCACTTCCAACTTCGCCTAGTTGAAGTCAGGGAAGGCTGAGGCCGATACCCCCACGCCTACACAACCAGACACCGCAGCAGACCACTGCAGATATAAAACTACTGTGCTCAATGGCTGAGAGGACACAGTAGGGGGTTCAGTCGGCAGCCCCATTTGACTTCGCTGAGTGGAAGTCTGAGGCCGAAACCCCACAACCACACTACAGACATCCCTGCAGACCCTGGTAGGGAGAAGCCGAGGCCGGCTAAAAACGGTGCCCAATGACGTTGTAGACGGAACAGCAGTAGCAGCAGATATGACGGGAGCTGTTGGAACTGGCGGAAAGGCAGAGAGAGCCACCAAGCTCGGCCTCCAAAGGAGGAGTCACAACCCTAGTGACAGCCTCAGATGTCGACTAGAGAGGGCGCATAGTCCCGGAACCAGGCATCTCTACACCAGAAAACCAACAGCTCCCGCAGTATCCACCACGGTAAAACACTGCACATTCCCCACGGAAGGGGAAAAACTCTCACCAGACATGGTCGAATCGGGAAGCCCCGAAACGACAGCGGTCCCCACCCTCTGCTGGTGCGGGAGGAGCTGCACATCCCCCACGGAGGGGGAGCAATTCTCATCAGACGTGGTCGAATCGGGCGACCCGAAATGATAGCATTGACTGGAGAGGGCGCATAGTCCCGGAACCAGGCATCTCTACACCAGAAAACCAACAGCTCCCGCAGTATCCACCACGGTAAAACACTGCACATTCCCCATGGAAGGGGAAAAACTCTCACCAGACATGGTCAAATCGGGAAGCCCCGAAACGACAGCGGTCCCCACCCTCCGCTGGTGCGGGAGGAGCTGCACATCCCCCACGGAGGGGGAGCAATTCTCATCAGACGTGGTCGAATCGGGCGACCGTGGGGCCGGGAGGAGCTGCACATCCCCCACATGGTCGAGTCGGGAGGCTCCCGAAACGACAGCATTCCACACCACCTGCGGGTGCGGACAAAACGGACACGAGAACGCACCAATGGCGAGGGCAAAAGGAATTGCCCTAAAGGAACCGAACTGGAAAGAACAAAGGTGAGAGCAGTAGAAGAAAAAGGTGAACTCAACAGAAACAGAAAGTAGAAGAACACCCTCAACTACGAGAGAAGGTGGCAGAACCCAGACGGCCGGCACCTACTCCAATAACAAATTTTTATGAACCGAAAAAATTCATTGTCGAATCGCGATGACACGATGTCGCAAACAAAACATTCGTGAAAACTGAATAGTAAATAATAAACAATGAGAATGTGGTTGAAAATATAAACGAGAATATATAAAACACAGTCCTGTTATTATACGATCTTCAGATTCCAGTCACAGGAAAACCATTATCCACGAGTTGAATTATCACTGTTTCATAATGCATATGGCAGAAACACATCCTGCTCGTGCCTCGGATAGAAAAAAAATGACGAATTGACACATTGCGCACTGTTACGGAAGTCGTGGATTTGTACTATGGAAGAGCGTCCCATACTGGGTGTGCGCCGATGGTGCTCGGCCCAGTTTTGGCTTATTTTTTCGTGGTGTTTTTACACCACTTTTCTTTCCCAAATCTTGGGAAAGATTAAAATAGAGAGTATTTTATCCGAGTT
Organism: Pictodentalium vernedei; assembly: GCA_031216915.1. Lineage (NCBI taxonomy): Eukaryota > Metazoa > Mollusca > Scaphopoda > Dentaliida > Dentaliidae > Pictodentalium > Pictodentalium vernedei. The sequence goes on from CM062288.1 coordinate 107,209,711, forward strand.
AGGTTCTTCCACTGCAGTGCAAGCCTGTAGTAAACAATTGAGGTAGGTTGATAAGAAAGTAATTCTTAACCCTTATGAGCCTAATTCCAACTTTAATAACTTTTTAATGCAAATGAACAGGTGCACCAACATGCATTGTTTGCGTAAACTCAAAACTTGTTTTCTAAGTACCTTGTCAGTTGTTTCTTGGTAAGTCTTGGCTGACTACAAACAACTGCAAAGCCACCGAAGGTAGACTTACAAAGTATAGCAAAAATATATAAAAGTCTCTAGGCCCGTAAGGGTTAAAAATGAGGAATTTTCAAAGGTAATGCACAAATTTCAAGTACATCAATGCTTGAAAGTTAAAAAATTTATAGTAATTTATATATTTTTTATACTTACCAATGACCCAGACATAGCTGGTGCTAACTCTTAAAAATGTAGGGCCAAACACAAATTTTGCCCCCCAATCCCCAAAATTTGCATCTAAAACCAAAGAAAACATGTCCTGAATGGCCCTCCATACTTCACCTCTACTGCGCATGCGCAGTGTCAAGGACGTCCCGAAATTGGCGTCATTAATCATTCTATAATCAGTGCCTGGTAAGTGCTATGTACTCAGCGGGGAGGTATGAGTTCCCAACTCCTGGGAGGGCCATCCCCGTCTGGGTCATTGGTAAGTATAAATGAAAGTGTCAATGACACTGTAGCTCAACTTGTCAAGACAAAGACATGTACATGCATAGTATGTGACACAGCAATGACAAACACCTAGGTAATGGCCTGATAACAAAGGTACATATAAAGTATTGTAACGGTCTGTACATAAATACTGAGCGTTGCCTGTAACAAATGTATAGGTAAAGTATTGTAAAGGTGGGTGACAGTCAGATGCTAAACTAGAAAAGAAATCTTTGAGTCCCAGAGTGGGTCTGACTGAACCCCAAAATATTTGTTCTCATAGCACAGTGATAACAAAGGCACCCCAAAACACACTCATTCCTGTCCCAAGGTGAAAACAAAGGTACCCAAGAAGTTTCTTGAAGATCAGTTCACAAATATGAGCTGTGTAGAAGTTGTGACAAAAAACTGATTAGACCTAATTTTGATACAAAATGGCCACTGGCAGCCATCTCGAATTTTGGACCGCACCCAGAAACACTCGTTCTCGTCCCAAGGTGATAACAAAGGTACCCAAGACGTTTCGTGAAGATTGGTTCATAAATACCGACTCTAGCCCGAGCCGTATTGACATGTGTACTTACTGTGTGTAAGCAGCACTGAAAAAATCAAAGTTCATCCAATTTGCATAATTTCTGCACGAGAAAAAAACCTGTATTATATGTGATGTATCCCATGGTACTAAACATTCACACAAAAAATTATTCAAATCAGCGCTTTCATAAGGAAGTTCTGTGCAAAAATCTGATTGCACCAAATTTCGTACAAAATGGCTGCCATCGGCCATCTTGAATTTCGGACCGGACCCCAAAACACTCGTTCTCGTCCCACGGTGATAACAAAGGTACCCAAGAAGTTTCGTAAAGATCGGTTCATAAATACGGCCTCTAGCCCGAGCCGTATTGGCATTTGCACTTACAGTACTGAAGTAACACCAAAAAACATCAAAATTAGTCTAATTTGCATAATTTACGCATGAGAAAAAACCCGTATTATATGTGATGTATCCCATGGTACTAAACATTCATACAAAAAATTATTCCAATCAGAGCTTTCATATGGAAGTTCTGTACAAAAAACAGATTTCTGCATCGTCGGTACAAAATGGCAGCTGGCAGCCATCTTGAATTTCGGACCGCACCTAAAAACACTCGTTCCCGTCCCAGGGTCATAACAAAGGTACACAAGAAGTTTCGTAAAGATCGGTTCATAAATACGACCTCTAGCCCGAGCCATAGCCAATTGTTGACGTACGGACAGACGGACGGACGGACAGATGGACAGACGGACGACGGGCCATGACAATAGCTCAAATTTGACTTCGTCAAAGTTGAGCTAAAAATATATAAATTACCATAAATTTTTTAACATTTTTATACTGTACCAATGACCCAGACATAGCTGAATAGTAAAAAGGCTGGAGGGCCTAGGACATAGAGGAAAATCCAATAAGCTCAACTATATAAAATAGAGTCATCCCCTCGAGGGGAAAAGGAGTATTAGGCCTTACATGTATCCTTCTTATTTATGATAAATTAGAAAGACACAACACCTTCCATAATTGAGCATCATAACAGCCATGTACTCTATTAATATCCAGTATAATCCTTATACTAATAATTTTTAAAGTAAGCCAATAAATAAAGTTAGTCTAGAGAATTGAGACTCTTGGATTGTATAATAACGCCCGTTTGACACGTGATATATTCAAAAGCTATACTTTAAAAACTATGACCTGAATGAATTTTTAAAACATAAACTTATCACTTCAAAACCATCCCAGTAACAGCTCAGAATTACTGACTCCGGAGGAGGTATCCCCTTGTTTTCATAATAAAACAGGTGACCCAAGGGAACACCCTCCCCCCCCCCCCCTTCTCCTTGACCTGGGTCAAATAGCCCAGAGCGAAGAGGGCAGCAGGACGGAGTCACTGCCAGAACAGAAAGCCTACCTAGCTATAGTTGCAACTGTTAAGTGAACGACATTCTGAGCAGCAGATAATGGACCTAAACAATGCAGGCCTCCAGAAATGGACTCAATATTTCTGAGATAAAAATTCATGAATGTGGATGGCTGAGACCAATATGCAGCCTTCATTAACTCTATAATAGCGACACTATTTACGTAAGCCCAAGATGTAGACAGAGCTCTTACTTCATGAGCCGAAATCTTAAGCACAAACTGCTGAGTTAATGATAGATTACCATAAGCAGTACCGATAGTTAATTAAAGCCATTAGCAATAGAATGGACCGTAATGTCCTTCTATTAGGCATCAAAGACAGAAGAAGCTTTACGTCCTTACTGATAAATTGAGATCTGTTTATAAATACGTAAACTCTAACCGGACAGAGTAAAGGCCTATGCCCGTACGAAGACGGAAGGACCTTAATAACAATAGGTTCCGGATATTTATTAGGAGCCTGATTCTTAACCAAAAATCCAACATTAGTAGTAAAGGAAATAGTGTTTCCGATACTACGAAAGTGAGAATCGTCCACCGATAGTGCATGAAGCTCACTGACTCCTCAGTAGAAGAGAAGACTAAGAGAAATACAGTCTTAAAAGGCCAGAATTTGAAAACTACTGTTTCCAGAGGCTCAAATGGTTACTTAGCTAAATAAGAACCCAAGCTAAATTCCGTATAGGAATTAATCTAAGGATTCTAGGTCTATTTATCGAAAAGTTTCTAACTAACTTAGATAAAGAGACATTAGACTCAATTGTAAACTATCATGGAGTGCATAGGTATGAGATAACATAGACCTATAACCTTAATAGTAACAGGCTGCAGTTGATCTTGTCAAACAAGTATACTAGAAAGTTGCAATGTCTAGTATGGAGGGATCAAAAATATCAACATAATGATCCCTACACCAATGACGGAAGAGCCTCCACTTTAGCCGCATAGAATAGCGAAGAGGAGGTTCTCCTACAGTAAGAAATCGCGTCCATTGCTCGTCCTGTACAATGCTTGCCGTGCAAGAAGGACCGCACAACGGAATACATGAAGGTTGAGACCTTGCGGGTTGTGATGAAGTTGACACGATTTCCCCAGCGAAAGAAGATCCTCTAATGGAGGAAGTTTTTGCGGTAAGTCCCACAGCAGACACCTGAGTAAATTTATCCACGGTCTCTGTGAAGACAGAGATGCAACCAACAAAATTGTATTGTGGATGTTTATCTTAGCAATACTTGCTGAATCAACAGCGCTGGGGTATACGCATATCCTATCATTCTGTCCTATTAGATCAATAGAGCGTTAACTACATAAGCTCAGGGATCCGGACATGGAAACACATACGTCTGCAATTGATTGGTGAGTTGTGTCGCAAATATATTATCATTGGGCGCTTCCATTGATAGCAAATCTGTTTGAATACTTGTTTGTTGAGAGTCCATTCTGACGGCAACAAGCGACCCTTACGTGAAAGGGAGTCTGCTAATACAATCAGATGACCCGGAATATGACGGACCGAAGCAGAATTTGGTGTTCTAGAACAAACAGAAGGATTCTTTCTGTTAAATTGAATAACGGAACCGAATGAGTGCCTCCCTGGTTCTGAAGATACGCAACTACTGTCGTATTATCGGAAAGGATTTGGACATGCGTTTCTGAATAATGTTCATTCAATGACACAGTGCAAGCCAAAATAACATCATTTCCTGGAAGTTAAGTGCTTGCATAGAAACTGCGGAACCCAAAGACCCTGGCACTTTGAATCCGTTGGGATCAATATTGTACCCCAACCTGTTTGACTGGCATCCGTCAAAATCATAAAACTCGGATCCGGCAACTGCAGTGGCACTCTCTGAGTCAACCACCGATTGTTTGCCCAAGCCTGAATCTCTTGTTACACTTGATAGACAAGAGAACGAGTATATCGAGCAATTCATAGATTGCTGAAAGGTTGTCGTCGAAGAGAAGCTTCTCCGAGACCGAAGCGACTCTGAGAGAGTTCTTCACCTTACTATCCACGCGTGTGGATGTAGCTAGGGCTGCGTCATGTCTAACCAACTCCAGGTTGCCACTGAAGGGCGGAGTTATACGTGGAAAAACTACTGCCCTTGAAAGAAATCTCATTGAGGATCATATCCTGGAATTCTTTTTCTTGAAGACGTAATGATAACGCCTCAGTAAGGTGGTCTATGTATGATAAGGCATCTAAGGTAAGTCTATTAGACATCATTTTCGTTTCCAACGTCGTGGTTGGAATTGACATAGACGGCGAAAAAGATAATTCCCAGTCTTCAGCCTCGTCGTCTAGATGCAGAGGAACTCTCGGTATGCCCTATTCTGCCAATATAATTTTATTTCCCTAGAATTGATAAAAGGCAGAATAGAGCATTGCGGACAAGAAACTAGACTAGCATGTTTGGTAGCAAGCTTATATATAGCGTCGTTCAATAATTCAAATGTTCTAATGACATTATTGGACTGTGTCGGCAACTCAGGGACAATGTCCCTGAACCGATCCAAAACTCCGTGTCCAATGACGCTATTAGTCTCTTATCCAGCATCGCAGCAATGTAGTCCGACGGAACAACCTCTGGAAGATAATGCTGGAAGAAATGTATGGCAGCTTCTGTTGTTCCGAAAGGGAAAGCTCGAAATCGTCCGAATCCCTTTCGCCATCCTGTCGGACCCTATCAAGTGTTCGGTCATCCGTACCTGATGCAACAGCGGAGCGCACCGACACAGCGCCGTCAGATTATTCCTGATCCGACCGAGATTCGTCGTTTGCTGGGATGCTGCGATAAGCTGTGCTATTTTGGATAGCAGTCCGTCACTGAGGCCTGTGGAGAAGCGGTCTTACGATGCTTTGCCGCTGGAAGCTCCGTGTTCGTTACCCCGTGCATACTTCTATTATGCGAGCGACCGGAGTGTACAGGCCTCGTGTCCCTTGGCTACCGGATGGCGTGACCTGTTCGCCGTGGAATCACTGAAAGATGAAGCTGGCCGGATACTCGAGGTCACGTAGCCAATGTGTGGTCGTGTGCGCTGCTGTGAGGATGAGGAAGCATTAGCGACATTCTTTCGGACTGTCTATATAACGGAGCGTCCCGAGCGGCGGACATATGATCCGAATGCGAAATGTCTGTACCACAACATCTGGTCCCATATGTTGTTGTACGAGAGAGGGACCTCTCTCGCTCGCAGCCCGGACGGACCTGAACGAGCTAGGAACCGGACTAACAGGCTTCCTCCGATCTCTCCTCTAATCCGTCGTCACTGGGTGTGTACTAAAGTCTATTATAGTGCTCGCATCACCCAAATCTCCTTCCTAGACCGCAACGGACGAACCCGACTGCTGAACCATTCGATGAATGGATGCTACACCGGGTGAGCTAGCGAATGTCAACTCCGACCATCCTACTAGGGACCTCTTAGGTGATTGACGTATTCCATGAGCACTTATTGCCGCTAGCTCTTCATTAACTATGACGACAGAGGCACACTTTTGAAAGACATCTCAGTAACTTTGGGAACAAGAAACCAGACATGCTTGTTAATAGCAAGCATATAAATAATATATATAGCGTCGTTCAATAATTCGAAAGTTTCTGTGACATTATTGGACTGTGTCGGAACTGAGGGAGGATGTCCCTGAACCGATCCAAAAATTTCTGTGTCCACCGACGCTATCAGTTTCTTATCCGGCATCGCAGCATTCTGGTCCGACGAAAGAACCTCTAGAAGATAAAGTCGGATGACATATACAGTAGCTTATGTTGTTCCGAAAGGGAAAGCTCGAAATCCTCCGAATCCCTTTCGGCATCCTGTCGGACCGTATGAAATTTTCGGACGTCCGTACCTGATGCTTCCGCGGAGCGTCCCGACCCAGCGTAGTCGGATATTACATGATGCGACAGAGATTCTGTCGTTGCTGCGATAAGTTGTGCTATTTGGGATAGCACGTCCGTCACCGAGGCCTGTGCAGTAGCGGTCTTACGATGCTTTGCCGCTGGAAGCTCCGTGAACGTTGACTCCCGCATACTTTCTTATGCGAACATCCGGAGTCTCCAGGCCTCGTGTCCCTGGCTACCGGATGGCGTGACCTGGTCACCGAGGATTCTCTGATTGGCGAAGTTGACTGGATATCCGAGGTCACGTAGCCAAGAGCGGTCAAGTGCGCTACCATGAGGATGAGGAAGCCTTATTGACAGTCTCTCCGGACTGACTATATAACGGAGCGTCCCGAGCGGCGGACGTATGCTCCGAATGCGAAACATTTTGTACCACAACATCTGGGGCCAGATGTTGTTGTACGAGAGAGGGGCCTCTCTCGCTCGCAGTCCGGATGGACCTGGACGAGCTAGGAACCAGACTAAAAGGCTTCCTCCATTCTTTCCTCTAATCCGCTGTCACTGGGTGTGCATTTGGTTGATTTATAGTGCTCGCATCACCCAAAACTCCTTCTGGGCCGCAACGGACGAACCCGGCTGCCGAACCATTCGATGAATGGACGCTACACCGGGCGAGCTAGCGGACGTCAAAGGCCGTCGAACCTACTAGGGACCTCTTAGGCAATTGACGTATTTTCATGAGCACTTTTCCGCTAGCTCTTCATTAATTGTGACGACGGAGGCACACTTTTGGAAGATATCACGGATACATCACCCTGTTCTTGATCGTCTGAAATAGAGATTGATAAACTAGAGTGACCCTGCGGGGAAAGGACCGGAATGGCCATTACCCCACTAACATACCGTGACACACGCTTCCCATGTTGTCATCGAAATTAACACATACTGAACAGGAGTTAGTGCGAGTACACTGACTACATTTATACAATGATTATGAAAGTCAGAGGAAGATTTCCTCTTATTACAATTGAACAATATCCTTTCATTGTGAAAAGAAAACAAAGTCCTAGTACTCGCACCAACCCATGACAATCAAAATACATAATAACATGATCCATTAACATAGAAAAAATAATTGAAATCAAAAAAAAAAAAAATTTTTTGAAAAAATATTTTTTTTAGAAAAGCCCAAGTTTCTGAAAAGTAACGTTGAGCCCCAATGGATCCCAAGCCTAAGTGTGGACAAAAATTTTAAAAATATTTTAAAAAATTAATGCAACACTTACGAACAATAATAATGTATCTAGTTATGATTAAACTAACATCAAGATATTATATTCAAGAAATCCCCCTCACACAGAGGGCTGTTGTCAATGTAAAAAAGAAGTGTAAAAACACCAGAAACAAGACTCCAGGCACTGATAACCCTGGCCCGAAATCAGTTACCAATAATACACTATCTGATGCAAAACAGAGACTTCCAGGGAAGAAACTGCAGAACATCAGATGGTAGATGCAGAACACTACGCCTAACCACCCACAGGTGAAGACGTAAACATGGGTAAAAGAACAGAATTCATTCTGTTATCCAGCTAAAACTCCCAAGAAATCTTAGTAATAATATTACAGAAAATATGCCAAAAGCATGGGAGAATAGCAAGGGGGGACTTGAAGGAAAGGGAGAGAGGAAAACACTGAACAAGCAGTGTAACTTGATAACAAGAATGACCACAACAGGCTGTTGCCTCAAAAATAGGTAACTTAACATAATTTCATTAAAAAATTTTTTAAGTTACAGCCCTGATTATTTTCTGTCACTAATTTCCTCTCCTCCTTCTATATCCTCCTTAGAATCACCATTTATGTGTCTGGCATCATTTAAACTGAGATTTACAAGCACAAAGATCAGTCAGATGTTAACTGATGAAGGGCCAAACAAAGAATGATTAATGACGCCAATTTCGGGATGCCCTTGACACTGCGCATGTGCAGTAGAGGTGAAGTATGGAGGGCCATTCAGGACATGTTTTCTTTGGTTTTAGATGCAAATTTTGGGGATTGGGGGGCAAAATTTGTGTTTGGCCCTACATTTTTAAGAGTTAGCACCAGCTATGTCTGGGTCATTGGTACAGTATAAAAATACCCATTTTCAATTCAAGGACTTTCAAGGTTCACAATGAACCAAAGTTATAATATAAGTGTTTTTTAAAGGCGTCTGTTTGTTTGTTTATTGTGGTTTATTTATTTGGTTTAATGACACTTTCGACAGCCAGGGTCACCTCGTGTTGGACAGTTTTACAGGTGGAAGAAGCCAGAGTACCCGGAAAGAACAACCAGCCTCCCTAACTCCATACAAGTAGGGTTATCATTAGTTGAAGACAAGTGCACCATCGACGTGCAGTACGCTTAGTACACAACGCCACCGTGCCCCTACATGGGCAATTTGGATGAAGTGTCTTACCCAAGGACACAACACAGTTGCCGCAGGTGGGATTCGAACCGAGGACATCTCAGCTTGCAGCCTGCATTTCTACCTAAGGAGCCACCACACTCTGTTTACTGTGGTTTAATGACACTTTCAACAGTCAGAGCCACATCATGTTGAACAGTTTTACAAGGTAGAGGAAGTCAGAGTACTTGGAGAGAACTGAGCAGTGGCAAACAACTCTCAGACTCTCTAACTTACTACCCTAGCACAAGCAGATTTAGCAGTGATTGAAGTCAAGTGTAGCACCATCTAGTATGCAGCACCACCATGCCCCCATGTAGGCAATTGGGATTGTCTTGCCCAGGCCTGTTGATTTGAGGTGAACAACCATTTGTGCTGCATGGAGGTTACCTAAAATGAAAACACACAAACGAAAAATGGATCTCGTCAAACTCGCCGGGTCACACAAAATTTTCGCCAAGTAGAATGATCTAGTATGAATGAGTGGTGGAATGATGTTGAGCATCAACAATCATCAGCTGCATAGGTGTTTGCACCTGCCTAAAGTAAAGCTGCTCTATTGGCCATTTATAGGCCAACAGAGCAGCTATACTTCAGGCAGATGTAAACACCTATGCTGATGAATGGTTGATGCACAACATCACTTTAAACTGTTTATCATATTAAGATGTAACATAGGTACAAAATCAGAAAGTTAAAAAATTTATAGTAATTTATATATTTTTTATACTTACCAATGACCCAGACTTAGCTGGTGCTAACTCTAACAAAACCAGGGCCAAACACAAATTTTGCCCCCCAATCCCCAAAATTTGCATCCAAAACAAAAAGAAATCATGTCCTAAAGGACCTCCATACTACGCCTCTACTGCGCATGCGCAGTGACGCAGTCGTCCCGAAATTGGCGCCAATTATCATTCTTACTGGCAGTGCCTGGTCAGCGCTATGTACTCAGCGGAGAGGCAAGAGTTCCCAACTCCAGGGAGGGCCATCCCCGTCTGGGTCATTGGTAAGTATAAAAAATATATAAATTACTATCAATTTTTTAACATTTTTATACTGTACCAATGACCCAGACTTAGCTGAATAGTAAACAGGCTGGAGGGCCTAGGACATAGAGGAAAATCCAATAAGCTCAACTATATAGTAAAGAGGTAACCCCTTAAGGAGAAAAGGAGTATTAGGCTTTACATGAATGTTTCTTATTTAATATTAAATTAGAAAGATACACTACCCTTAATAATTGAGCACAATAACATTCATGTTCTCTATTAACATCCAGTATAACCCTTATACTAATTATTTTTAAAGCAAGCCAATAAATAAAGTAGTCCAGAGAATTGAGACTCTTTATAATCATTTAAAAGTGTCCGAGTATTGTATATTAAAGCCCGTTTGACACTTGACATATACAAATGCTTCACACCGAGCTACACTTTAAAAATAAGACATGAATGAATTTAAACATTAATATTACACTTTAAAACCATCCCGGAAGCGACTCAGAAATACTGACTTGGAGGAGGCATTCCCTTGCTTTTCACTATAAAGCAGGTGACCTAAGGGAACACCCGCCCCCCCCCTCCCCCTTCCCCTTGCCCTGGGTCAAATAGCCCAGAGCGAAGAGGGCAGCCGGACGGAGTCACTGCCGGAACAGAAAGCCTGCATAACTATAGTTGCAACTGTTTAGTGGACGACATTCTGAGCACCAGATAACGGACCTAAACAATGCAGGTCTCCAGAAATGGACTCAATATTTCTGAGATAAAAATTCGTAAATGTGGATGGCTGAGACCAATAAGCAGCCTTCATTAAATCTGTAATAGCAACACTATTAGCATAAGCCCAGGAAGTAGAAAGAGCTCTTACTTCATGAGCAGAAATCTTAAGCACAGACTGCTGAGAAGAAGATAAATCTTCATAAGCAGTACGGATAGTTAACTGAATCCATCTAGCAATAGAATGGACTGAAATGTCCTTTCTATTAGGCATCAAAGACAGAAAGAAACGTTTCCGTCCCTTTCTGATAAACTGAGATCTCTGTTTATAGATACGTAGTGCTCTAACAGGACAGAGTAAAGGCCTACGCCCGTCTGAAGACGGAAGAGCCTTAATAACAATAGGTTCCGGATATTTATTAGGAGCCTGATTCTTAGCTAAAAAAACCCACATTAGTAGTGAAGGTGATAGTGTTCCCAACACTACGATAATGAGAATCATCCACCGATAGTGCATGAAGCTCACTGACTCTTCTGGCAGAAGAGAAAGCTAAGAGAAAAGCTGTCTTATAAGATAAGAATTTGAAATCTACTGTCCCAAGAGGTTCAAATGGCTTTTCCTTCAATTTAAGGAGAACCCAAGCTAAATTCCACTTAGGAATTAATCTAAGAGTTCTGGGTCTATTTATCGAAAAGTTTCTAACCAACTTCGATAAAGAGACATTAGATCCAATTTGTAAACTATCATGATGTGCATAGGTATCAGATAACATAGATCTATAACCCTTTATAGTAACAGGCTGCAGTTTGATTTCGTCAAACAAGTATACTAGAAAGTTTGCAATGTCTGGTATAGAGGGATCAAATATATCTACAGAATGATCCCTACACCAACGACGAAAAACCTTCCACTTAGCCGCATAGTTTAGCGAAGAGGAGGTCCTCCTACAGTTAGAAATCGCGTCCACTGCTCGTCCTGTAAAGTGCTTGCCATGCAAGAAGGACCGCACAACGGAAAAACGTGAAGGTTGAGACCTTGCGGGTTGTGATGGAGTTGGCGCGATTTCCCCTGCGAAAGAAGATCCTCTCGTGGAGGAAGCTTCTGCGGTAGGTCCCACAACAGACACCTGAGTAGATTTATCCACGGTCTCTGTGGCGACAGAGATGCTACCAACAGAATCTTGCATTGAGATTGTTTTATCTTTAGCAATACTTGTTGAATTAACGGCGCTGGAGGATACGCATATCCTATCATTCCGTCCCAAGGGATCGACAGAGCATCTACTGCAAATGCTCTTGGATCCGGACACGGAGACACATACGTCTGCAACTGATTGTTGAGATGTGTCGCAAATAAGTCTATCATTGGCCGTTCCCATTGGTAGCAAATCTGATTGAATACTTGTTTGTTGAGAGTCCACTCCGACGGCAACAAGCGACCCTTTCGTGAAAGGGAGTCTGCTATCACATTCAGACGACCCGGTATGTGACGGACCGAAAGAAGAACGTGATGTTCTAACGCAAACAGAAGGATTCTTTCCGTTAGATTGAACAACGGAACTGAATGAGTGCCTCCCTGATTCCGTATATACGCCACTACTGTCGTATTGTCGGATAGGATTTGGACATGAGCATCGTGAATAATGTCCATCCAGTGACGTAACGAAAGCCAAATTGACATCATTTCCTTGATGTTTATGTGCTTGCACAGGAATTGCGGATCCCAAAGACCCTGGCATCTCGAATCCGTTGGGATTAATGATGCACCCCAACCTGTTTGACTGGCATCCGTCATAACGGTAAAACTCGGATCCGGCAACTGCAGCGGAACTCCTTGAGTTAACCACTGAATGTTTGCCCAAGTCTGAATCTCTTGTTTCACTTGATCTGACAAGAGAACGTCTACATTGAGCGAATGAATTTTCACACTCCAATTCTGAGTCAGGAAAATTTGAAGAGGACGTGTGCGTAGCCGCCCCATCGGAATGAGATCCGCGGCGGCTCTGCACAGACCTATCAGTCTCATAAATTCTTTCGCCATGACTTTGTCTGCGTGCAGACAATAGCGAGCGTAACAACTGACTAATTTCGCTCTGGTTAACGGCAGACGAACGAGATTGTTGTGCGTCTCGAAGCTCATTCCCAGATGAGTGAATGACTTGGACGGCACCAGATCCGACTTCTCCTCGTTTACTATAAAACCGAGATGTCGGAGCAATAGAAGAAGATTCTGAACATCGTTCTGAAGCGTTAACTCGTTGCCGTACCTCTGAAGAATGTCGTCCAGGTAGGCCGACGTTACCGCAGACGAATGAGCTCGGAAGTAGATCATTACCGAGTTCATTACCCGAGTGAAAGCCCAGGGTGCTAGATTCAATCCGAAGCACATCGCCCAGAATTGATACACCACTCCCAGGACTGCAAAGCGTAGATACTTTCGGAATGTCGGATGTACCATGACGTGAAAGTACGCATCTTTGAGATCTATGCTCGTTGCATAATCGTTCACCCGAATACTCGCTCTGACCGATCGAATCGTCTCCATATAAAACTTCGGAGCGACGATCAGCTTGTTTATCCAGCTCAAATCTATGACTGGACGGAACGAGCCGTCTGGTTTCGGAACCAGAAACAGATGGCTGTAGAATCCCAGAGATTCCTGGTTTTCTACGACCTCTACCGCGTTCTTCATTAAAAGAGACTGCACCTCTGATAACAGAGCGTCTCTTTTCTGTGGATTTGACGGAAGATGAGTCCACTTTGGACTTCGAGTTAATGGAGGCTTTCGTTTGAAGGATATCTTTAGACCTTCCGAAGTCACTCCTCTCACCCAAGGGTCGTCCGTAATCGACGCCCACTCTTGTGAAAAACTCGACAACCTTCCGCCAACCGGAACGCGATAGAGGTTTAAGCCATCACCTCCTGGACCTGCGAGGCCTGCGGTAGGAGAAACCACGTCTTCCACGACCCGCACCTCGCCTCGTCGACCTCGGGGCGTCCGACCGATTGTCCCGGCCTGAAGGACGTCCCGAACGAGAGTCGCTATCCTGACGGTCTCTCGAATAAGACCAAGAGGACGCACCGGAACCTCTATAGGAACCTCTCTTGGGCGCATTAGACCCAGAAGTGCCTGTCTTATTCGTGTCTGCTGTATCCGACTTTTTAGGAGCCGATCTGAACAACAGAGAATCATTAGCTTTCTTTTTAATTTTATCATAAATAGCGGAAAGCTTGCCGTCAAAGAGAAGTTCTCCTGAGACCGAAGCGACTCTAAGAGAGTTCTTCACCTTAGAATCCACTAGTGTGGATGTAGCTAGGGCTGCGTCACGTCTAACCAACTCCAGATTTGCCACTGAAAGGGCGGAGTTACACGTGGAATAAGCTACTGCCCTTGAAAGAAGTCTTAAAGAGGATTGTATATCCTGAAACTCTTCCCCTTGAAGGCACAGTGATAACGCCTTAGTAAGGTGATCTGCGTAAGATAAGGCATCTAAATTGGCTCTGTTAGACGCAATAGCTGTTTCCAACACCGCGGTTGGAATAGAAGCTGACGACGGTAATGATAGCTCTAAGTCTTCCGTCTCGTCGTCCATACGCAGAGGAACTCTCGGTATACCCTGTCCTGCCGTATCGAATTTATTCCTTGCATTAATGAAAGGCAGGTTGAGAGTATTAGCGGACAAGAAACCTGCTTTCCCCGTCCTGGAAGCAAGTTTAAATATAGCGTCGTTCAATAATTCAAATGTTCTAGCAACATTATTGGACTGCGACGGAAACTCGGGAGCGATGTCCCTGAACCGCTCAAAAAATTCAGAGTCCAATGACGCTATAATTCTCTTGTCCGGAAGCGCAGCAGTCTGGCCCGACGGAACAACTTGAGGGAGAAAGTGCCGGATGAAGTCCACGGCAGCTTTATGTTGTTCCGAAAGGGATAGCTCCAAGTCATCCGTATCCCTTTCACCATCCGGTCGGACCTCACGATGTTCCTGGTCGTCTGCCCCCGATGCTTCGGCGGAGCGTACCGACCCAGCGCCGTCGGATAATTCTCGATCCGACACCGTTTCTGTCGGCTGCTGGGATGCTGCGATAAGCTGTGCTATCTGCACAAGAATGTCCGGCGTCGAGACCTGCGGAGGCGCAGTCTTTCGCTGCTTCGCCGAGGGCAGCTCCGCATCAGATGGCTCCCGCATACTTTTCCTATGCGAACGTCCGGAGTCCATCGGTCTCGAATCCCTGGCTGCCGGATGGTGTGACCTGGTCGCCGAAGAATCTTTCATCGGCGAAGCTGGTAATATATCGGCGGTCACGCAGCCAAGGTGCGGTCGTGTGCGCTGACGAGAAGAGGAAGCCTTAACAGTCTCTGCGGACTGCTTATACAACGGAGCGCCCCGAGCGACGGACGTATGCTCCGCTAAAGACACATTTTGTACCACAACATCTGGTCCCAGATGTTGTTGTACGAGAGAGGGACCTCTCTCGCTCGCGGCCCGGCTGGACCTGGACGAGCTAGGAACCGGACTAAAAGGCTTCCTCCGTTCTCGCTTACTATCCGCCGTCACTGGGTGTGCATCTATTATGTTTATAGTGCTCGCATCACCCAAAATTTCCTCTTGGACCGCATCGGACGAACCCGGCTGCCGAACCATTCGGTGAATGGACGCTACACCGGGCGAGCTAGCGGACGACATTTGTCTAATCTCCATGAGCACTTTTGCCGCTAGCTCTGAATTCATTTGTGACGACGGACGCACACTTGAAGAAGATAACATGGAAACATCACCCTGTTCTGGTTCCTCTGAAATAGAAACTGAGAGAGTAGAGTGACCTTGTGGAGAAAGAGCCGGCATCGCTCTTTCTCCAGAAACAACATATCGTGACACACGTTTCCAATGTTTCTCATCCCAATGTTCACATATAGGGCAGGGATTAATGCGAGAACACTGACTACAATTAATACAATGATCATGAAAGTCAGAGGAAGATTTCTTCCTATTACAATTTGAACAACGTCCCTTCATTGTGAAAGAACAACAATAAGTCCTAGTTACTCGCAAAAACCCCTGACACAAAGATACATAATAACATGATCCATTAATAAATGAAAAAACAATTGCAAAACAAAATAATTTTGAAAAAATATTTTTTCAGAGAAGCCCAAGTTGCTGAAAAGTAACGTTGAGCCCCGATGGATCCGATGGCAAAGTGTGGTCAAAAATTTTAAATTTATATAAAATAATTAATGAGACACTTTCGGATAATATAAATGTATCTTATAATGAGATAAACTACCACAAAGGCAAACAGCCCCCCTCAAAAAAGGCTGTTGCCAATGAAAACAAAGTGTAAACACACTAGAAAACATGACTCCAGGCACTGAAAAAACTGGCCCGGAATCAGTCATCAATTACACTCTATCTGATGCAAAACAGAGACTCCCAGGGGAGAATCTGTAGAACATCAGATGGAAGATGCAGAACACAAACGTTATACACCCATGGGTGAAAACGTAACTATGGGGAAAATAACAGAAAACATTCTGTAACCAAGCAACTCTCCCAGGAAATTTTAGAAATGAAATTTCTCAAAAATATGCCAAAAGCATGGGAGAATTGCCAGGGGGGACTTTAGAAGGCTAGGGGAGAGGAAACACTGAATAAGCAGTGCAACAATTAGCAAGAATGACAACAAGAGGCCCATGCCTCGAAAATAGGCAACTTAACATAATTTCATCAAAAAATTTCAAGTACAGCCCTGATTATTTTTTGCCACTTCTTTTTCCTCTCCTCCTTCTATCCTCCTTAGAATCACATTTTCTCCAAAAATTACGTGTCTGGCATCCTTTAAACTGAGATTTACAAGCACAAAGATCAATGAGATGTTGACTGATGAAGGGCCAAACAGAGAATGATAATTGGCGCCAATTTCGGGACGACTGCGTCACTGCGCATGCGCAGTAGAGGCGTAGTATGGAGGTCCTTTAGGACATGATTTCTTTTTGTTTTGGATGCAAATTTTGGGGATTGGGGGGCAAAATTTGTGTTTGGCCCTGGTTTTGTTAGAGTTAGCACCAGCTAAGTCTGGGTCATTGGTACAGTATAAAAATATGACAAAAATTCATGTCTCTGCCACAAATACTAATTATGGATGCCATACTCTTCTGTAGCATGCTAGCTCATGCCAAGATTAGACTTAAAATTGCAACTAATTTATATCTGAATTTCTGCAATACGGACTCATTATTGTTCCAAAGGATTCATCTCTATTTATCAGGATATTGCCCCTAGGTGCAAGAACTTGGCTGTGATACAACAGTTCATATATCATCATAGTTGCGATAAGTAACCAAAGCTCAGACCAGGTGAACGATAAATGGGTTACACAAATTTTTGAAAACAGCAGGCTTGCTTTCCCAATGACACACAAAGTCCAGATGGTATGGTTGGTCAGGATTGAGCCGTCAACCTTTTGGTTTAAAGTTCAATGCTCTAACCTATGAGCCACAGCACTCTCTTCTACAAGAGTGGTTTTCAGTTTGAATGAGTATGTTTTGACACTTACATATCCAATGGACCAGTGGTTTGAGAAATTTTTTCGAGAGCTTTGTACAATCCCTAATTCCACAAGAAAACAATGACAAGTGTCATTAACTATGTCAAGTTACCTCTGCTCTCTTATTTTCAGGCTCCAGTTTCAACACAGTTTTGAAATCTTGTTCTGATTTGGAAAAATCCTTCTTGCCTTTGAAAGCTGTACCTCTCCGCAGTAAAGCTACAGGGAAATACAAAAAAAAAAAATAATGTATTTATTGAGTTAAGCCTTTAACCCTTAAGGGGCAGGACAAATTTCTTGAATATCTGCTAGACCACCACCTGCGCATTGCTACTAGCTAAGCAGTGATTTCTGGTCATGTCTTGGCTACCATTTAGGCAGCCATGACTTGACTAGAAACCACTGCCAAGGTAATATGTCTATTTTCAACAGGATCTCCTCATGATTGCATGTTAAGGGTAGCTGTTGTGAGGACAAAAAAGTTGGAAATGGGCCATTAACTCCTTGCATGCTGCTGGCGGATATTCCAGCCCAAAACAGGAAATCTCTAAAATAAGTAATATTTGAGCACATGTTAAGGAGTAAAGAAAATAAAATCTGAAAGACAATTTTTGTAATAGTTCTGGGTAGATATTATAAATTCATAGTAATTTGTATATTTTTTATACTTACCAAGTGGTACTCAAAAATAATCCAGGGCCAAACCCAAATTTGCATGCAAAACCAAAAATTTTATGTCCTATCTGGTCCTCCATACTTTTGCGAACTGTGCATGCGCTGTATCCAGGAAGACAAGAAAATTGGTGCCAACCATCATTCTTTCTAAAAAATTCCCTGCTAAATGTTGTAAACAGCGGGGAGGTATGAGTGCCCAGTCATGGGAGGGCCATCCCTGTCTGGGCCATTGGTAAGTATAAAAAATATACAAATTACTATGAATTTATTAATATTTTTATACAACAACCAATGGCCAATAACTCAATCACTTCATAAAGGAGATCTCCTACAGGAGAATAGGAGAGAAAGGAATTATATATGTCTTTCTCATTTGCGAGAAACGAGAAAGACGTAACACCAACAATGTAATTGAGCATTACATAATATATAATTCTCCATTTAATGCCAGCATAACCCTTTATGCTTATTCGGTGAAAGGAAGCCAAAATATAAAGATAGACCAGAGAATGAGACTCATTATACTTATTTAAAAGTGTCCGAGGATTGTATATTAAAGCCTGTTTGACATGTGACATATACAAATGCTTCACAGTGAGCTGCACTTTAAAAGCCATACATAAATGAGACATATTTGCTTCACACTGAGCTACACATTAAAACTATCCCAGCACCTACTCTGCACTACTGACACCGGAGGAGGTCTTCCCTTGCTATTCAATATAAAGCCAGATGATCATAAGGGAAAAAAAGTGTCCCCCCCTTGTTCTGAGGTACATGACCACAGAACGAAGATAAAACTAAATAACTATAGATGTAATAATTTAGTGGATGACATTCTGAGCAACAGAGAGAGGACCTAAACATCTAAGGTCACCGGAGACTGACTCTAAATTTCTAAGGTAAATGCAGAAGGCTGTGTCCAGTACGCAGCTTTCGTGAGATCAGTAATGGCTATTCTGTTAGAATAAACCCAAGAAGTGGACAGCACTCTAACTTCATGTGAACTGAATCCATCTAGCAATAGAATGAACAGAAATATCTTTTCTGTTAGGAATTAGCAAAAGAAAGAAGCATTTTCTTCCTTTTCTTATAAAATCTGATCGACGTTTATATGTGCGCATAGCCCTGACTGGACACAGCAGATCTACGATTGTCCGTAGACAGCAGAGCCTTTATGGTAATAGGCTCAGGCCATTTACTGGTTCTTAGCCAAAAATCCCACTTCTGTAGTTAAAGTAATGGTATTACCAACACTACGGAAGTGAGATTCGTCAACCGATAAGGCATGGAGATCACTAGCTCTTCTAGCCGATGCAAAGGCTAAGAGAAATGCTGTTTTATAGGTCAAGAATTTGAACTCTACAATGTCCAACTGCTCAAACAGAGCTTCCTTTCGCTTCAACAGAATGAAAGCCAAATTCCATTTAGGAATTAATCTGAGGGTTCTAGGTCTATGTATAGAGAAATTTCTAACCAGTGTGGATAATGAAGCATTAGATCCTATTGCCAAGTTATCATGTTGAGCGTAAGTGTCTGATAACATAGACCTATAGCCCTTAATAGTGACGGGTGCAGTTTAAGAACGTAAAACAGGTAGACCAGAAAGTTGGCAATATCTGGTATGGACGAATCATAGACGTCTATTGACTGATCCTTACACCAATGGAAGAAAACCTTCCACTTCGCTGTGTAATTCAAAGAAGAGGAGCACCTCCTGCAGTTAGAAATTGCATCCACTGCTCGCTCTGTAAATTGCTTGCCGTGCAAGAAGGACTGCACAACAGAAATACGTGAAGGACTGAAGGCTGAGACCTTCCGGGTTGTGATGCAGTACGTGTGACTTCCCCTGATAAAGAAAGTCCTCTCGTGGAGGAAGCTTCCGGGGAACGTCCCATAACAGACACCTCAGAAGATTGATCCACAGTTTCTGTGACGGCACAGATGCTACTAGCAGAATTTTGCAACAAGACTGTTTGACCTTTAACAGAATCTGCTGAATCAACAGAGTTGGAGGATACGGATATCCTATCATTCCGTCCCATGAGACTGACAGAGCCACTTCTGCATACGCTTGATGATCTGTACATGGCGACACGTACGTCTGCAACTGATTGTTGAGGTGGGTTCACCTGCACAATGCACATCGATCACTTTACCACTGCACAGTTAAAATGGTTTAAAAAAATATTACCTGCTTTTTTAATAAACTTGTTGCAATGGTAATCAAATTGATTTGAGTTTGGTACAGTACATGAAATACAATTTCAAAGGAGCATTTGCCTTTAAAGTTTGTGCATTTTATTTCCTGATGCACCTCGCAACATTTTCACAACAGTGAGTACAGTGAAGCCCACTTAACTGGATATCTCTTAACCCTTTACCTAACATGAAAAGCAGACGACACTTGCAAAAAAAATTCTTGAATAACTAATTTTTTTCATTTTTTTGTCTCAAAAACATAGGTTATGACCCCTTATTGGAACGAGCTCGACGAGCTCGTTCCAACGAGGGGTCATGACCTATGTTTTTGAGACAAAAAATGAAGATATTTTGAAAATTAATTGGCGATTTTTGAGAATAGCGCTGGCCGGTTTTGGCCATTACGTTGGGTAAAGGGTTAACTGAATAACTCTGTTAATTGAAGATAATTTCCCAAAACAAAACCATTTACCATACCTCCAGTACAAATGTGACCTGTTAATTGAGTATAGGTTATAGAGTAAACTCCTGTTAATTGAATAAAAAATCTTGTAGCCTGTCGAGAAATTACCCTGACTCTCCCCAGTTTTTCTCTGTTTAAAGACCTATTTGTCATCAGTACATCCAATACAGGCATTTAATCTATTATATTTTGTTTGACAGAGCTCATGGAGCTCTGTCAAACAAGATATAATAGAATAAAAGCTAAGTTTATCTCTAGAATACAGGAAAGTGACACAATCCCCGATAATTGAATACACCTGATAATTGAATAATTTTCACTGACAAAGTGGCTATTCAATTAACAGGGTTCCACTGTACCATTAATGGACTTTGAAGTTTGCCAAATCATCTTGTTTATTTACCAATTCTTGGAAAGTGATGGTTGAAGTCTGGGAATGCTACAGTTTATAACTGATGGCACATTGTTTAGATTTTCGTGCATGTATTCTATTATTTGACCCTTTTTCCACAAACAGACTTTAATCACTTGCTAGGTAGAGCTGAGACACACTGTTGTAAACTCGTAAAAAATAAAAAACTGTGAGCATGATGGTGCACAAGAGTGAATCAAAAGACTGAAGTAAGTGACCATTATTTACAAAGATTAAGAAAGTTCCCATCCCTAATTTACAGCTGATGAAAGTTATCACCAATTAACTACAGTAAAAAAAACCCTCCCGAGTTATAAGTCTGCAGAAAGTTAAAAAATTTATAGTAATTTATATATTTTTTATACTTACCAATGACCCAGACTTAGCTGGTGCTAACTCTTAAAAATATAGGGCCAAACACAAATTTTGCCCCCCAATCCCCAAAATTTGCATCTAAAACCAAAGAAAACATGTCCTGAATGGCCCTCCACACTTCACCTCTACTGCACATGTGCAGTGTCAAGGACGTCCCGAAATTGGCGCCATTAATCATTCTTGTAACCAGTGCCTGGTAAGCGCTATGTACTCAGCGGGGAGGTATGAGTTCCCAACTCCTGGGAGGGCCATCCCCGTCTGGGTCATTGGTAAGTATAAAAAATATATAAATTACTATAAATTTTTTAACATTTTTATACTGTACCAATGACCCAGACTTAATAGTAAAAAGGCTGGAGGGCCTAGGACATAGAGCAAGTTGAAATACGCTCAATTATATAAAAATAGAGTCATCCCCTCTAGGGGAAAAGGAGTATTAGGCCTTACATGTATCTTTCTTATTTATGATAAATTATAAAGACACAACACCTTCCAAAATTGAGCATCATAACATCCATGTACTCTATTAATATCCAGTATAATCCTTATACTAATAATTTTTAAAGTAAGCCAATAAATAAAGTCTAGAGAATAGAGACTCTTTATACTCCTTAAAAGTGTCTGAGGATTGTATAATAACGTCCGTTTGACACGTAAAATATTCAAAAGCTATACTTTAAAAACTATGACCTGAATGAATTTTTAAAACATAAACTTCTCACTTAAAAGCCATCCCAATAACAGTTCAGAATTACTAACTCCGGAGGAGGTATCCCCTTGTTTTCATAATAAAACAGGTGACCCAAGGGAACAGCCTCCCCCCCCACCTTTTTCTTGCCCTGGGTCACAAATAGCCCAGAGCGAAGAGGGCAGCAGGACGGAGTCACTGCCGGAACAGAAAGCCTACCTAGCTATAGTAGCAACTGTTAAGTGAATGACATTCTGAGCAGTAGATAATAGACCTAACAATGGAAGCCTCCAAAAATGGACTCAATATTCTGAGATAAAAATTCATGAATGTGGATGGCTGAGTGCAATGAGCAGCCTTCAAAAATCTATAATAGCGACACTATTAGTGTAAGCCCAAGATGTAGAAAGAGCTCTTACTTCATGAGCCGAAATCTCAAGCACAAACTGCTGAGTCAATGATATACCATAAGCAGTACCGATAGTTAATTGAATCCATTAGCAATAGAATGGAGCGTAATGTCCTTCTATTAGGCATCAAAGACAGAAGAAGCTTACGTCCGTACTAATAAACTGATATTTGTTTATAAATACGTAAACTCTAACCAGACAGAGTAAAGGCCTATGCCCGTACAAAGACGGAAGGACCTTAATAACAATAGGTTCCGGATATTATTAGGAGCCTGACTCTTAACCAAAAATCCAACCTAAGTAGTAAAGGAAGTAGTGTTTCCGTCACTACAAAAGTGAGAATCGTCCACCGATAGTGCATGAAGCTCACTGACTCCTCAGTAAAAGAGAAGACTAACAGAATTACTGTCTTAAAAGGTCAGAATTTGAAAACTACTGTTCCCAGAGGCTCAAATGATTACTTAGCTAAATAAGAACCGAAGCTAAATTCCGTATAGGAATTTAATGTAATGATTCTAGGTCTATTTATCGAAAAGTTTCTAACTGACTTAGATAAAGAGACATAAGACTCAATTGTAAACTATCATAGAGTGCATAGGTATGAGATAACATAGACCTATAACCTTAATAGTAACAGGCTGCAGTTGATCTTGTCAAACAAGTATACTAGAAAGTTGCAATGTCTAATATCAACATAATGATCCCTACACCAACGACGGAAGAGCCTCAACTTTAGCCGCATAGTATAGCGAAGAAGAGGTTCTCCTACAGTAAGAAATCGCGTCCAAAGCTCGTCCTGTACAATGCTTGCCATGCAAGTAGGACCACACAACGGAATACGTGAAGGTTGAGACCTTGCGGGTTGTGATGAAGTTGACACGATTTCCCCAGCGAAAGAAGATCCTCTCATGGAGGAAGTTTTCGCGGTAAGTCCCACAGTAGACACCTGAGTAAATTTACCCACGGTCTCTGTGAAGACAGAGATGCTATCAACAGAATTGTATTATGGATGTTTATCTTAGCAATACTTGCTGAATCAACAGCGCTGGAGGATACGCATATCCTATCATTCCATCCTATTAGATCAATAGAGCGTTAACAACATAAGCTCAGGGATCTGGACATGCAAACACATACGTCTGCAAATGAATAGTGAGTTGTGTCGTAAATATATTATCATTGGGCATTCCCATTGATAGCAAATCTGATTGAATACTTGTTTGTTGAGAGTCCATTCTGACGGCAACAAGCGACCCTTACGTGAAAGGGAGTCTGCTAATACAATCAGACGACCCGGAATATGACGGACCGAAGCAGAACTTGGTGTACTATAACAAACAGAAGGATTCTTTCCGTTAAATTGAATAACGGAAACGAATGAGTGCCTCCCTGGTTCCGGAGATACGCAACTACTGTCGTAATATCGGACAGGATTTGGACATGCGTTTCTGAATAATGTTCATCCAATGACATAGTGCAAGCCTAAAGAACATTATTCCCTGGAAGATAAGTGCTTGCCTAGAAACTGCGGAGCCCCAAGACCCTGGCACTTCGAATCCGTTGGGATCAATATTGTACCCCAACCTGTTTGACTGGCATCCATCATAATAATAAAACTCGGATCCGGCAACTGCAGTGGCACTCTCTGAGTCAACCACCGAATGTTGCCCCAGTCTGAATCTCTTGCTACACTTGATAGACAAGAGAACGTGTATATCGAGCAATTCATAGATTGCTGAAGAGTTGCCGTCGAAGAGAAGCTTCTCCGAGACCGAAGCGACTCTGAGAGAGTTCTTCACCTTACTATCCACGCGCGTGGATGTAGCTAGGGCTGCGTCACGTCTAACCAACTCCCGGTTGCCACTGAAGGGTGGAGTTATACGTGGAAAAACTACTGCCCTTGAAAGAAATCACATTGAGGATCATATCCTAGAATTCTTTCTCTTGAAGACGTAATGATAACGCCTCAGTAAGGTGGTCTACGTATGATAAAGCGTCTAAGTTAAGTCTATTAGACATCATTGTCGTTTCCAACATCGTGGTTGGAATTGACATAGACGGCGAAAAAGATAATTCCTAGTCTTCAACCCCGCCGTCTAGATGCATATGAACTCTCGGTATGCCCTGTTCTGCCAAAATAAATTATTTCCTAGAATTGATAAAAGGCAGAAGAGCATTGCGGACAAGAAACTAGACTATCATGCTTGGTAGCAAGCTTATATATAGCGTCGTTAAATAATTCGAATGTTCTAATGACATTATTGGACTGTGTCAGTAAGTCAGGGACAATGTCCCTGAACCGATCCAAAACTCCGTGTCCAATGATGCTATTAGTCTCTTATCCAGCATCGCAGCAATGTAGTCTGACGGAACAACCTGTGGAAGATAATGCCGGAAGAAATGTATGGCAGCTTCCGTTGTTCCGAAAGGGAAAGCTCGAAATCGTCCGAATCCCTTTCGCCATCCTGTCGGACCCTATCAAGTGTTCGGTCGTCCGAACCTGATGCAACAGCGGAGTGCACTGACCCAGCACCGTCGGTTAATTCCTGATCCGACCGAGAATCTGTCGATTGCTGGGATGCTGCGATAAACTGTGCTAACTTGGATAGCACGCCCGTCACTGAGGCCTGTGGAGAAGCGGTCTTACGATGCATTGCCGCTGGAAGCTCCGTGTTCGTTACCCCGTGCATACTTCTATTATGCGAACGAACGGAGTGTATAGGCCTCGTGTCCCTTGGCTACAGGATGGCATGACCTGTTCGCCGTGGAATCACTGAATGACGAAGCTGGCCGGATACTCGAGGTCACATAGCCAATGTGCTGTCGTGTGCGCTGCTGTGAGGATGAGGAAGCATTATCGACAGTCTCTTGGACTGTCAATATAACGGAGCATCCCAAGCAGCGGACATATGCTCCGAATGCGAAATATCTGTACCACAACATCCGGTCCCATATGTTGTTGTACGAGAGAGGGACGGACCTCTCTCGCTCGCAGCACGGACGGACCTGGACGAGTTAGGAACTGGACTAATAGGCTTCCTCCGATCTGTCCTCTAATCCGTCGTCACTGGGTGTGTACTAAAGTTTATTATAGTGCTCGCATGACCCAAATCTCCTTCCTAGACCGCAACGGACGAACCCGGCTGACGAACGAACCATTCGATGAATGGACGCTACACCAGGTGAGCTAGCGAATGTCAACTCCGTCGATCCCACTAGGGACCTCTTAGGCGATTGACATATTCCATGAGCACTTATTGCCGCTGGCTCTTCATTAACTATGACGACAGAGGCACACTTTTGAAAGACATCTCCGTAACTTTGCGAACAAGAAACCAGACATGCTTGTTAATAGCAAGCAAATAATAATATATATAGCGTCGTTCAATAATTCGAAAGTTGTGTGACATTATTGGACTATGTCGGAATTGAGGGACGATGTCCCTGAACCGAACCAAAAATATCTGTGTCCACCGACGCTATCAGTTTCTTATCCGGCATCGCAGCATTCTGGTCCGACGAAAGAAGCTCTAGAAGATAAAGTCAGATGACATAAACAACAGCTTATGTTGTTCCGAAAGGGAAAGCTCGAAATCCTCTGAATTCCTTTCGGCATCCCGTCAGACCGGATGAAATTTTCGGACGTCCGTACCTGCTTCCACGGAGCGTCCCGACCCAGCGTCGTCGGATAATACATGATGCGACAGATTCTGTCATTGCTGGGATGCTGCGATAAGCTGTGCTATTTGGGATAGCACGCCCGTCACCGAGGCCTGTGCAGTAGCGGTCTTACGATGCATTGCCGCCGGAAGCTCCGTGTACGTTGACTCCCGCACACTTTCTTATGCGAACGTCCGGAGTCTGCAGGCCTCGTGTCCCTGGCTACCGGATGGTGTGACCTGGTCGCCGATGATTCTCTGAAATTTTGGTAATAAAATTACAGAAAATATGCCAAAAGCATGGGAGAATAGCAAGAGGGGACTTAAAGGAAAGGGAGAGAGGAAAACACTGAACAAGCAGTGTAATTTGATAACAAGAATGACTACAACAGGCTGTTGCCTCGAAAATAGGTAACTTAACATAATTTCATTAAAAAATTTTAAGTTACAGCCCTGATAATTTTCTGTCACTCATTTTTCCTCTCCTCCTTCTATATCCTCCTTAGAATCACCATTTCTCTAATATTTATGTGTCTGGCATCATTTAAACTGAGATTTACAAGCACAAAGATCAGTCAGATGTTAACTGATGAAGGGCCAAACAAAGAATGATTAATGGCGCCAATTTCGGGACGTCCTTGACACTGCGCATGCGCAGTAGAGGTGAAGTGTGGAGGGCCATTCAGGACATGTTTTCTTTGGTTTTAGATGCAAATTTTGGGGATTGGAGGGCAAAATTTGTGTTTGGCCCTATATTTTTAAGAGTTAGCACCAGATAAGTCTGGGTCATTGGTACAGTATAAAAATATTTGGAATTGTGTGGTTGTTTGACTAAATTTCCAATACATTAAGAATTTTTTTTATTCAATTAATAGGATTTACTCCCAAATTCTTAAGCAATTACTAAGTCAAATTTGTACTAATGGTGCCATAAATGGTTGGTATACATGTAGTACATTTGTAAGCAAGTAACATGGTTTGTAAATAAATTGAAGTAGGAACCACTATATTATGGGCTTTAATTCTTATTCTCATACCTTTTATATTATCCGATTCTAACTGTAATACATTATTACAGTCACGAATAGCATCATCCCACTTAGACACTTTCAAGTCTGAAATAAAAAAAGATAGTAACTGAAATACATCAAACGTTTATTTAAGGAAGTGCCAAGTCAGTCTCTTATAAATATGTCTTCTGGTCATTGTTTCATTGAAAGTATGGCAAATGTGAATTATAAAAAAAAATGTTCATGGCTTTACCATAAATGGAAGATGATTTCAAGCACCAGCAATATGAAAGAGCATTCTGTTTAGAATGCAAAAAGTGTAGAATGCTCTAAGTGTATGGAAGGAAATTCTTTGAAAAAAGTATAATTAAAATAACAAATTTTGATACAGTAGAACCTGTCTTGAGAGACCGCCCTTTGGGCCACACAAAAGTGGTCTCTCAAGACAGGTGGTCTCTCATAACAGGTTTCAGGTTTTCTCAAGTCCGTGAATAACCAACCACAAATTTCAGAAATGGAGAAGAATGGATTTTTGTAATTACTTTGTAGTTGTTCTTTTTTATGAAGTTTTTGTAACAAATTGAAATGGACTGTTATAAAAATTATAAAAATAAATTAGTGTTGAAAATCTTCATGGAAGATTTTCAACACTAATTTATTTTTATAACCTTTATAACAGTCCATTTCAATTTGTTACAAAAAGATTTTCAACACAAATTTATTTTTATTCCTATCTGTCACATTTCAGGTATGTATGAAATTGTTGATTCAGCAATAATCCTAATCTTTTCACAGGGGTCTTATAAAAACATCTCAATCTTTAATGACTTAGCAATTGAAACCCACAGCTTTTAATACTTTTAATTATGTTAGTTTTACCACAATGAATTTTCCAATTCCAGAACAGGTAAAAAGTTTTTGTCATGGTTTCAGTCTTCAAAGGGGCGGTCCCTCAAGACAGGTCTATTACGGCATAAAAATACAAGTTGGTACCAGATTCTTCTGCCCTGACAAGGATATAGTGGAAATGTTGGCTACGCCGACAGGTCTGGGTGATAGCCTGCCCCAATCTTCAGACCACTAGGCCAGCACCACCACCACTAAAACACCCAACAAAAGAAAGAAAATAAGTCTGGAGCCTGAGGTGGAAACACAGGAGTTAGCGGATGAGTTCATTCACACTGTTGATAGACAGCCGAAAAAAGTGAGGAACTGCTCCTTCTCCCCCTCTGCCTCAACCTCCGGTTCAAGATCTGGCCCAATCTCAGCCTCAAAGTTAATAACCACACCTAGTATACCACCTCTCATGGAGAAACCCTGGAATAAAGTTGTAGCCAATAATATAAATAATCTTAATCAAAACTCTAACATCAATAGGGGGAAACGGACTCTACCCGCTTCCACCAGTGCCGTAGGCAAAAACCGAGGTAGAAATAGCCAAAGAGACAGTAAAGATCACAGTTCCCCTAGATTTGTAGTTGTAGTCACCAGGGTTCACCCCGACACGCCCAGGGAACTCATTAATCAGGGGCTACAAAACTGCAAATGGGAAAGATTTACGTCAAAGGCCACAGGCAAGGCGACCTGGAAAATAAAAGCCGTATGCCCCAATCAGGAAACCAAATCAGGAGTACTAGCCAACGGAATAATCATTAACAATAGACGGCACGTTGTGGAAGAATACAGATATACTCCTCCCCCGATTCAATGCCACAAATGTCAGAAGTTCGGACACATAGCCACCAAATGCAGAGGGATCCTAACCTGCATGAAATGTGGAGGTAATCACCTCAGCAAATCATGCAGATTAGAATCCCCCTCCTGCCCCAATTGTAAAGGAAACCACCCAAGCAGCTACCGAGGATGTCCCCATTACAAGAAGGTTAAAACAAGCATAGAACTAAAAAACCTACACCTAACCAAGCCTGAAAACGCCTCATCTCCTCATGCCGTCTGCTCCCTTATCGCGGGCGCACTCTACTCAGTTTTACAAAAACATGTCAATACCAATTTGGGAGACATCTGCCAAGACTCTTCAAGACCCAAATCTCCGAATCCTTAGTAAAAGCCGATATCAACACTAATTAAAACTAACGTCTATCCTTATCTGAACACCGTAACTAAATATCAACCCCACCATGAATAAGTTACAAATAGCCGTGTGGAACGCTAGAAGCGTTAATAATAAAAAACTTCAAATGAGCCGATACTTCGAAGATATAGACATTGTCTGTATCTGCGAAAGTTGGCTTCAACCCAGCAAAAATTTTTCAGTTAGCGGGTTCAGCACTATTAGAAGAGACCGACAAATCACTAAAGATGGAGGCGTCGCTCTTCTAATAAAGCAGAACATCAAAACTAAAACAATAAAAACCAATCACCTCGATGCAGAGGTGATTGCAACTGAAATCACTGTCAACAACAAAAACATCGCGATTGTTTGTTATTATAACGACCCAAGCAAAACAGTTTCTGACACTGTCTTTGAATTCTTTACGAGGAAATACAAACACTGCATTTTCCTCGGCGACTTCAATGCCAAACACTTGTACTTTGGCTGTAACAAAACCACCCCTAATGGTGAAGCCCTCCTTGAAATCACAAAAAAGCATAACCTTCATGTGGTTATGAATGACAGCTCTGCAACTTATATCAGTAATAACCCATTATTCTCATCTGAGATCCTCGATCTAATTATCGCCAGTGACTCCCTGATAAATCACATCTATGACCATTGGGTCGGCGATGACGACTTAGGCAGCGAGCACCACCCGGTCCATGCCTCACTGCAGCTAGGAAATGGCCCACTCAGGTGTACCCCCCCCCCCCCCCCCCCCCGCAGAAATTTTAGGAAAATTAATTGGAACCTCTATCGTGACATCATCGATGTCAAACTCACAACCCGCAAACCCCCCCCCCCCCCCCCCCCCACCCACCCCCCCCCCATCCAATGCAGCGGAACTTGAAACCCAATGCGAGGGCATAGAGAAAATCATTAACTCAACCCTAAACAAAATATGCCCAAATGAAGAAGTACGCCCCTGGAGAAATACTATCTCGGGCGACACACTCTCACTAATCAAAACTAAACGGAAAGCTCTTCGTGCTCTTAAAACCGAAACTGACCCCGGTAAGAAAACTGACCTCAAAAAAACATACAACCGCCTTCATGGTGAAGTCAAGAAAGCCCTCCAAGCTGAAAAACAAGCAAACTGGGAAAAGGCAACAGCCGATCTAAACGGAGTCCAGGATGCCAAAAAATTCTGGGACTCTATCAAAACCCTAACTGGGCAAAAGAACAAAAGCCGCAAAGCCGCAGGCAAACCTCTTAAGAAGGAAGATGGTTCCTTCACGCGCACCGACAAAGACAAGGCCGACACCTTTGCCGACCTCCTAAGAAAAATCCATCGCCCGCATCAAGGTGCGGGCAACAATGACGTCGTCATAAACGCCATTGATGACTTCATCAATGAACACCCTGATATCTACCGTGACCCCAAATTCGATAACGAGCCAGAAGACGGGGATGACGATGACCTCGTCACCCCCATCACTAATGACGAAATCATCAACATCATAAAATGAAAGTGTCAATGACACTGTAGCTCAACTTGACAAACTTGAACTTGGTAAATTATAAATGAAATGGCAAAATTGAAGATCATTGGTACCAATGTCATTTTTTTTGCCAGTGACAACATTTTTTGACAGAAACCGAAGAAAATCGATAGCTCTCATCTAGAGGCCTCCCCAAACAAGCATGCCAGGTTTCAAAGCAATCCGATCATAAATGTGCCCTGTAGGGTGTACAAAAGGGAAATATTGTGGTCTGACTAGACTAAATTCTAAGAACGTTGGCCTTGGCAACATTTTTTGACGGAAATGGAAGAAAATCGATAGCTCCCATCTAGAGGTCACCGTAAATAAGCATACCAGGTTTCAAAGCAATCTAATCATAAATGTGCCCTGTAGGGTGAGCCAAAGGGAAATATTGTGGTCTGACTAAACTAAGTTCTAAGAACGTTGGCTGCGGCAACATTTTTTGACGGAAATTGACGAAAATCGATAGCTCCCATCTAGAGGTCTCCCCAAACAAGCATACCAGGTTTCAAAGCAATCTGATCATAAATGGGCCCTGTAGGGTGTGCCAAAGGAAAATATTGAGGTCTGACTAAACTAAGTTCTACGAACGTTGGCCGTGGCAACATTTTTTGCCGGGAATTGAAGAAAATCGATAGCTCCCATCTAGAGGTCATCCTAAATAAGCATACCAGGTTTCAAAGCAATTAAATCATAAATGTGCCCTGTAGGGTGTGCCAAAGGGAAATATTGTGGTTTGACTTAACTAAGTTCTAAGAACGTTGGCCGCGGCAACATTTTTTGATGGAAATTGAAGAAAATCGATAGCTCCCATCTAGAGGTCACCCCAAACAAGCATGCCAGGTTTCAAAGCAATCCGATCATAAATGTACCCTGTAGGGTGTGCCAAAGGGAAATATTGAGTTTTCTGACTAAACTAAGTCCTAAGAACGTTGGCCGCGGCAACATTTTTTGACAGAAATTGAAGAAAATCGATAGCTCCCATCTAGAGGTCTCTCCAAACAAGCATACCAGGTTTCAAAGCAATCTGATCATAAATGGGCCCTGTAGGGTGTGCCAAAGGGAAATATTGAGGTCTGACTAAACTAAGTTCTACGAACGTTGGCCGTGGCAACATTTTTTGCCGGAAATTGAAGAAAATCGATAGCTCCCATCTAGAGGTCACCCTAAATAAGCATACCAGGTTTCAAAGCAATCAAATCTTAAATGTGCCCTGTAGGGTGTGCCAAAGGGAAATATTGTGGTTTGACTAAACTAAGTTCTAAGAACGTTGGCCGCGGCAACATTTTTTGATGGAAATTGAAGAAAATCGATAGCTCCCATCTAGAGGTCACCCCAAACAAGCATGCCAGGTTTCAAAGCAATCCGATCATAAATGTACCCTGTAGGGTGTGCCAAAGGGAAATATTGAGTTTTCTGACTAAACTAAGTCCTAAGAACGTTGGCCGCGGCAACATTTTTTGACAGAAATTGAAGAAAGTTAAAAAATTTATAGTAATTTATATATTTTTTATACTTACCAATGACCCAGACATAGCTGGTGCTAACTCTTAAAATATAGGGCCAAACACAAATTTTGCCCCCCAATCCCCAAAATTTGCATCTAAAACTAAAGAAAACATGTCCTGAAAGGCCCTCCACACCTCGCCCCCACTGCGCATGCGCAGTGTCAAGGACGTTCCGAAATTGGCGCCATTTATCATTCTAATAACCAGTGCCTGGTAAGCGCTATGTACTCAGCGGGGAGGCAAGAGTTCCCAACTCCTGGGAGGGCCATCCCCGTCTGGGTCATTGGTAAGTATAAAAAATATATAAATTACTATAAATTTTTTAACATTTTTATACTGTACCAATGACCCAGACATAGCTGAATAGTAAAAAGGCTGGAGGGCCAAGGACATAGAGCAAAATGGAATACGCTCAATAAAATAAAATAGAGTCATCCCCTGTAGGGAAAAGAAGTAATAGGCCTTACATGTATCTTTCTTATTTATGATAAATTAGAAAGATACAACACCTTCCAAAAATTGAGCTTCATACATCCATGTACTCTATTAATATCCAATAATCCTTATACTAATAATTTTTAAAGTAAGCCAATAATAAAGTAAGTCTAGAGAATAGAGACTCTTATACTCCTAAAAGTGAGTGAGAATTGCATAATCATGTCCGTTGACATATGCAATATTCAAAAGCTATACTTTAAAAACTAAGACTTGAATGAATTTTATAAACTTAAACTTCTCACTAAACAACCATCCCAATAACAGCTCAGAATTACTAACTCCGGAGGAGGTATCCCCTTGTTTTCATAGTAAAAACAGGTGACCCAAGGGAACACCCTCCCCCCCCCCCCCCTTTTTCTTGCCCTGGGTCAAATAGCCCAGAGCGAAGAGGGCAGCCGAACGGAGACACTGCCGAAACAGACAGCCTACCTAGCTATAGTAGCAACTGTTAAGAGAATGATATTCTGAGCAGTAGATAATAGACCTAACAATAGAGGCCTCCAGAAATGGACTCGATATTTCTGAGATAAAATTCATGAATGGATGGCTGAGCGCAATGAGCAGCCTTCAAAAATCTATAATAGCAACACTATTAATGTAAGCCCAAGAAGTAGAAGAACTCTTACTTCATGAGCCGAAATCTTAAGCACAACTGCTAAGCCAATGATATACCATAAGCAGTACGCTAGTTAATAGAATCCATTAAAAATAAAATGGAGCGTAACGTCCTTCTACTAGACATCAAAGACAGAAGAAGCTTACGCCCTTGTAATAAACAGATATCTGTTTATAAATACATAAACTGTACCCGGAAAGAGTAAAGGCCTATGCCCATACGAAGACGGAAGGACCTTAAAATAATAGGTTCCGGAAATAGGGGCCTAACTCTTATGCAACAATCCAACCTAAATAGTAACGGAAGTATTGATTCCGAAACTATGAAAGTGAAAATCATCCATCGATAGTGCATGAAACTCACTGACTCTACAGTAAAAGAGAAACCAACAGAATTACTGTCTAAAAGGTCAGAATTTGAAAACTACTGTTTCCAGAGGCTCAAATGATTACATAGCTAAATAAGAACCGAAGTTAAAATCCGTATAGGAATTTAATCTAAAGATTCTAAGTCTATTTATCAAAAAGTTACTAACTGACTTAGATAAAGAGACAAAAGACTCAATTGTAAACTATCGTAGAGTGCATAGGTATGAGGTAACATAAACCTATAACCTAAATAACAACAGGCTGCAGTAGATCTTGTGAAACAAGTATACTAAAAACTAGCAATGCGTAGTATGGAGGGATCAACCATATGAACATAATGATCCCTACACCACGACGGAAGAGCC
Source organism: Pictodentalium vernedei (assembly GCA_031216915.1). Lineage (NCBI taxonomy): Eukaryota > Metazoa > Mollusca > Scaphopoda > Dentaliida > Dentaliidae > Pictodentalium > Pictodentalium vernedei. The sequence continues at coordinate 107,243,747 of CM062288.1, forward strand.
TCCACTTTAGTCGCATAGAATAGCGAAGAAGAGGATCTCCTATAGTAAGAAATCGCGTCCAAAGCTCGTCCAGTACAGTGCTTACAATGCAATACGGACCACACAACGGAATACATGAAGGTTGCGACCTTTGCTGGTTGTGATAAAGATGACACGATTTACCCAGTGAAAAAAGATCCTCACATAGAGGAAGATTTCACGTTAAGATCCACAGTAGACAAGAGAGTAAATTACTCATGATCTCTGTGAAGATAGAGATGCTATCAACAGAAATGTATTGTGGTTGTTTATCTTAGCAATACCTGCTAAAAACAACAGCGCCGGAGTATACGCGTATCCTATCATTCCGTCCTATAGATCCATAGAGCGTTAACAGTATTAGCTCGGAGATCTGGACAAGCCAACACATACGTCTGCAATTGATTAGCAAGCTGTGTCATAAATAAAACATCATTGGGCGCTCCCATAGATAGCAAATCTGATTAAATACTTGTTAGTTGAGAGTCCATTCTGACAGCAACAAGCGACCCGTAAGAGAACGGGAGTGCGATAAAACAATCAGACGACCCAGAATATGACGGACCAAAACTGAACTTGGTGTACTATAACCAACAGACGGATTCTTTCCATTAAATTGAATAACGGAAACGAAAGAGTGCCTCCCTGGTTCCGGAGATACGCCACTACTGTCGAATTAAAGGACAGGAATTTGGGCATGCGTTTCTGAATAATGTTCATGCAATGACATAAAGCAAGCCTAAAAAACATTATTCCGCGGAAGTTAAACTGATAGCTAAAAGACTGCGGAACCCAAAGACCCTGGCACTTCGAATCCGTAGGGATCAGAATATCCCAATCTGTTTGACTGGCAACCGTCATAACAGCCACACTAGGGTCCGGCAACTGCGGCGGCACTCTCTGAGTCAACCACCGAATGTTTGCCCCAGTCTGAATCTCTTGTAACACTAGATAGACAAGAGAATGTATAAATCAAGCAATTCATGGATTGCCGGAAAGTTGCCGTCGAAGAGAAGCTCCTCCTAGAACGAAGCGACTCTGAGAGAGTTCTTAACCTACTATCCACGCGTGGATGTAGCTAGGGCTGCATCACGTCTAACCAACTCCAATCAGCCACTGAAGGGCGGAGTTATACGTGAACAAACTACTGCCCTCAAAAGAAATTACATTGAGAATAATATCCCGTAAATCTTTTCTCGAAGACGTAATGATAACGCCTCAGTAAGGCGGATTACGTATAATAAAGCGTCTAAGTTAAGTCTACTATACATAATGTCGTTCCCAACATTGAAATTGGAAAAGACATAAACGGCGAAAAAGAATATATGCAGTCTTTAATCACACCGTCTAGACGCATATGAACTCTCGGTATGCCCTGCTCTGCCAAAATAAACTATATGTAAAAAAGATAAAATGGCAGAAATGAGCCACGCGGACAAGAAACTAAACTATCATGCTTAGTAGCAGGCTTGTATATATATATAATATATATATAGCGTCGAAAAATAAAACACATGTTGTAATGACAATATTGGACTGCGTCGGTAAGTCAGGGACAAAGTCCCTGTACCGATCGAAAAATCCGAGTCCAATGACGCTATAAGTCTCTTATCCAAGATCGCAGCAATGAAGTCCGAACAATAATCACTGGAAGAAATGCCAGAAGATATGAAAGGCATCTTCCGATACTACTAAAGGGAAAACTCGAAATCTTTCGAATCCCTTTCGCCATCCTGTCGGACCCTATAAAGCGTTCGGTCGTCCGTAGCTTGATGTAACCGCGGACCGCACCGACCCAGCGCCGTCGGATAATTCCTGATTCGACCGAGAAACCGTCAATTGCTGGGATGCTGCGAAACAACTGTGCTAACTCGGATAGCACGTCCGTCACTGAGGCCTGAGGAGCAGCGGTCTTACGATGCATTGCCGCAGGAAGCTCCGAGATCGTTACCCCGTGCATACTTCCAATATGCGAGCGAACGGAGTGTATAGGCCTCGTGTCCTTTGGCTACCGGATGGCGCGACCTATTCGCTGTGGAATCACTGAATGCCGAAACTGATCGGATACTTGAGGTCACGTAGCCAATGTGCGGTCGTGTGCCCTGCTGTGAGGATGAGGAAGCATTAAAGACAGTCTCTCGGACTGTCAATATAACGGAGCGTCCCGAGCAACGGACATATGCTCCGAATGTAAAATATCTGAACCACAACATGCGGTCCCCTATGTTGTTGGCTTCCTCCGATCCGTCCTCAATCTGCCGTCACTGGGTGAGTACTAAAGTAATTAAAGTGCTCGCATCACCCAAATCTCCTTCCTAGACCGCAACGGACGAACCCGGCAGCCGAACCATTCGATGAATGTACGCTACACCGGGTGAGCTAGCGAATGTCACTCCGTAAGCGATAGACATATTCCATGAGCACTTATTGCCGCTAACTCTTCATTAACTATGACGACAGAGGCACACTTTTGAAGACATCTCCATAACTCTTCGAACAAGAAACCAGAAATGCTTGGATAGCAAGCATAAAATAATAATATATATAGCGTCGTTCAATAATTCGAAAGTTTGTGTGACATTATTGGACTATGTTGGAACTGAGGGACGATGTCCCTGAACCGAACCAAAAATTTCTAAGTCCACCGACGCTATCAGTTTCTTATCCGGCATCGCAGCATATGTTGTTCCGAAAGGGAAAGCTTGAAATCCACCGAATCCCTTTCGGTATCCCGTCGGACCGGATGAAACTTTCGGACGTCCGTACCCGCTTCCGCGGAGCGTCCCGACCCAGCATCGTCGGATAAAATATATGCGACAGATTCAGTTGATGCTGGGATGCTGCGATAAACTGTGCTATTAAGGAAAGCACGTCCGTTCCCGAGGCCTGTGCAGTAGCGGACTTACGATGCATTGCCGCTGGAAGCTCCGTGTACGTTGACTCCCGCACACTTCCTATGCGAACGTCCGGAGTCTGCAGGCCTCGAGTCCCCGGCTACCGACCCAGCGCTGTCGGATAATTCTCGATCCGACACCGTTTCTGTCGGCTGCTGGGATGCTGCGATAAGCTGTGCTATGTGCACAAGAATGTCCGGCGTCGAGACCTGCGGAGGCGCAGTCTATCGGTGCTTCGCCGAGGGCAGCTCCGCATCAGATGGCTCCCGCATACTTCCTATGCGAACGTCCGGAGTCCATCGGTCTCGAATCCCTGGCTGCCGGATGGTGTGACCTGGTCGCCGAAGAATCCTAGATCGGCGAAGCTGGTAATATATCGGCGGTCACGCAGCCAAGGTGCGGTCGTGTGCGCTGACGAGAAGAGGAAGCCTTAGCAGTCTCAGCGGACTGCCTATACAACGGAGCGTCCCGAGCGACGGACGTATGCTCCGCTAACGACACATTTGTACCACAACATCTGGGGTCAGATGTTGTTGAACGAGAGAGGGGCCTCTCTCGCTTGCCGTCCGGATGGACCGGAACGAGCTATGAACCGGACTAAAAGGCTTCCTCCGTTCTCCCTCCGATCCGCCGTCACTGGGTGTGCATTAAGTTAATTTTATAGTGCTCGCATCACCCCAAAATTCCTTCTAGACCGCAACGGACGAACCCGGCTGCCGAACCATTCGGTGAATGGACGCTACACCGGGCGAGCTAGCGGACGTCAAAGGCCGTCGAACCTACTAGGGTCCTCTTAGGCAATTGGCGTATTACATGAGCACTTTTCCGCTAGCCCTTCATTAATTGTGACGACGGAGGCACACTGTTGGAAGACATCACAGATACATCACCCTAATCTTGATCGTCTGAAATAGAAATTGATAAAGTAGAGTGACCCTGCGGGGAAAGGACCGGAGTGTCCAAATCCCCAACAACATACCGTGACATACGCTTCCCATATTGTCATCGAAATCATACGATACAGAACAGGAGTTAATGCGAGTACACTGACCACATATAGAATGATAATAAGGTCAGAGGAAGACTTCCTCTTAAAACAATTGATCAATATCCTTTCAATGTGAAAAGAAAACAAGTCCTGGTACTCGCACTAACCCCTGGCAATCAAAATACATAATAATAATATGATCCATTAATATAGAAAAAATAATTGAAATCAAAATATTTTGAAAAAATATTTTTTCAGAACAGCCCAAGTTTCTGAAAAGTAACGTTGAGCCCCAATGGATCCCAAGCCTAAGTGTGGACAAAAATTTTAAAAATATTTTAAACAATTTATTCAACACTTACGAACAATAATAATGTATCTAGTTATGATTAAAATAACATAAAGATATTATTATTTAGAAATCCCCCCCTCACACAGAGGGCTGTTGTAAATGTAAACAATGAGTGTAAAAACACTAAAATAAGACTCCAGGCACCCAGGCCCGAAATCAGTTACCAAAAATACCCCATCTGATGCAAAACAGAGACTTCCAGGGAAGAAACTGCAGAACATCAGATGGTAGATGCAGAACACAACGCCTAACCACCCGTAGGTGAAGACGTAAACATGGGGAAAGAACAGAATTCATTCTGTTAATAAGCTAAAACTCCCAAGAAATTTTAGTAATAATAATTACAGAAACTATGCCAAAAGCATGGGAGAATAGCAAGGGGGAATTAAAGGACAGGGAGAGAGGAAAAACACTTGAAAAAACAGTGTAACTAAATAATCAGAATGACAACAAAATGGCTGCTGCCTTGAAAATAGGTAACTTAACATAATTTCATTAAAAAATTTTAAGTTACAGCCCTGAAAATATTCTGTCACACATTCTTTTCCTCTCCTCCTTTTCTATCCTCCTTAGAATCACCATTTCACTAATATTTATGTGTCTGGCATCATTTAAACTGAGATTTAAAAGCACAAAGATCAGTCAGATGTTAACTGATGAAGGGCCAAACTTAGAATGATAAATGGCGCCAATTTCGGAACGTCCTTGACACTGCGCATGCGCAGTGGGGGCGAGGTGTGGAGGGCCTTTCAGGACATGTTTTCTTTAGTTTTAGATGCAAATTTTGGGGATTGGGGGGCAAAATTTGTGTTTGGCCCTATATTTTAAGAGTTAGCACCAGCTATGTCTGGGTCATTGGTACAGTATAAAAATATCGATAGCTCCCATCTAGAGGTCTCTCCAAACAAGCATACCAGGTTTCAAAGCAATCTGATCATAAATGGGCCCTGTAGGGTGTGCCAAAGGGAAATATTGAGGTCTGACTAAACTTAGTTCTACGAACGTTGGCCGTGGCAACATTTTTTGCCGGAAATTGAAGAAAATCGATAGCTCCCATCTAGAGGTCACCCTAAATAAGCATACCAGGTTTCAAAGCAATCAAATCTTAAATGTGCCCTGTAGGGTGTGCCAAAGGGAAATATTGTGGTTTGAATAAACTAAGTTCTAAGAACGTTGGCCGCGGCAACATTTTTTGATGGAAATTGAAGAAAATCGATAGCTCCCATCTAGAGGTCACCCCAAACAAGCATGCCAGGTTTCAAAGCAATCCGATCATAAATGTACCCTGTAGGGTGTTCCAAAGGGAAATATTGAGTCTTCTGACTAAGCTAAGTTCTAAGAAGGTTGGCCGCGGCAACATTTTTTGACAGAAATTGAAGAAAATTGATAGCTCCCATCTAGAGGTCTCCCCAAACAAGCATACCAGGTTTCAAAGCAATCTGATCATAAATGTGCCCTGTAGGGTGTGCCAAAGGGAAATATGGAGGTCTGACTAAACTTAGTTCTTCGAACGTTGGCCGTGGCAACATTTTTTTGCCGGAAATTGAAGAAAATCGATAGCTCCCATCTAGAGGTCACCCTAAATAAGCATACCAGGTTTCAAAGCAATCAAATCATAAATGTGCCCTGTAGGGTGTGCCAAAGGGAAATATTGTGGTTTGACTAAACTAAGTTCTAAGAACGTTGGCCGCGGCAACATTTTTTGACGGAAATTGAAGAAAATCGATAGCTCCCATCTAGAGGTCACCCCAAACAAGCATGCCAGGTTTCAAAGCAATCCGATCATAAATGTACCCTGTAGGGTGTTCCAAAGGGAAATATTGAGTCTTCTGACTAAGCTAAGTTCTAAGAAGGTTGGCCGCGGCAACATTTTTTGACAGAAATTGAAGAAAATTGATAGCTCCCATCTAGAGGTCTCCCCAAACAAGCATACCAGGTTTCAAAGCAATCTGATCATAAATGTGCCCTGTAGGGTGTGCCAAAGGGAAATATTGTGGTTTGACTAAACCAAGTTCTAAGAACGTTGGCCGCGGCAACATTTTTTGACGGAAAATGAAGAAAATCGATAGCTCCCATCTAGAGGTCACCCCAAACAAGCATACCAATTTTCAAAGTAATCTGATCATAAATGCGACCTGTGAGGTGTGCCAAAGCAAATTGTGGACGTACGTACTAACGTACGTACGTACGCCGACGGACGAGAAGTGATGGCAATAGCTCAGCTTGACTTTGTCAAGTTGAGCTAAAAATGGATCTTTTGGCTCTGAACTTTAAATTTTCTCCCTTTGAAACAAATCATGGTAGGCTCAGTGGGTATTTGCATACCCTGTTGTGACAATTTATTTCAATCTGAAGGTTCTAATAGTTCCAGGGCTTATATTTCGATAAGAATCCGAGAATCGATTTACACAAAAATTTGCATAACAAAACCAGCAAGAATCCATGCAGATTCTCGCTGCAACTCTGGTAGGATATGCGTGAAAAGAATTCAGTCGATTTAACACTTACCTTTAACACTTGCCTAACATATCAGCAGCAAATTAATCAATACAAGGCTAACATGACCTGAAATATTCCCGACACTTTGTCAATAAAATTGTACAAATATGGCTGTCATTGGAACTGGCTCAATGAGCCAGTTCCAATGACATCCGTTTTTGTAAGGTTTTATTGGTAAATATTGTTTTGTTTTTTTTTTAAATTATCAAATTCAATTTATGTTTTAAAAATTAAAAAGCAGTGTTGGGTAAAGGGTTAACATGTGTTATGAGTATACAACAGGGGTTCAACCATAGTGGCCTCATGGGATCCTGGAACACTGAGAGCTGGTATGGATTCTCGCAACCATTTTTGCAAGAATCAAAATGGATTCTCACAAATTTAGATAAAATATAAGCCCTGAGTTCTGTTCACTATAGCTACTGAATGTGTGAACATGGTTCCTGCACTTGAATAAGTATTCAATTCAAGGAGTTTCCCAAACCTCTTTGGTACATTTTCAAGTTTGGTGTTAATCAAATTCTGAATCAAATCAGAGAGAAGATTTTGAATTGAATAGAATCTCCACCCACTTCAAGTTGTAGATCCCCCTTCTTACAACCATATATATTAACTGGCAGAGTTCTAAATTATTCTTGGTTCTTAAAATTTCTTTGTGCGTCTTTGCCTTGTTACAATTTATGGGAGAGTGCCATTAGCACTCTCCCATAAATTGTAACAATGCAAATCCTAACAGATAAAATAATATCACTTCAAAGATAATATGAATCACATCCACAGAATATGAAGCCTTTAAATTGCGGTACCAGCACTAAAGAATAAAACCCCAATATGGGCTTCCAGTACTCTACCAGTTAACAGTTTCCACTAAGTATTGTGAACAATAACAACTCATCTACTTGGGCAAATCAATCAAAAAAGGAGGAAAATTCCAGAATGGAATGAAAGTAGTTTGAGAAGAGGAATCTCCTTGAACTGTTGAATTTTTTACTCCAAAACAGCTTATAATCCTAAATTGGAATGTGGTCAGCAAGCTTGTAAAATGAGGGGTCATAAGCCATATTTTGGAGGCAATTTTTGTGAATAAAACTGACTCAATATGACTGTTACATTACATAAAGGATTGACCAGCAGTTATCATACAATTTACAGTATGGTCATCGTGAAAAGGTCAAAATACAAGCGTGGACAATATTTCCATGCATGCTTTAACAGTGAATCTCAGACATAAAATAATGGAATTGACATCAAATTTTCAACGAATGAAGCACCGGGTCCTACCCAGTGCTTCTTTCATTGTTTTTTTGCTGAAAACTACTGATTGAGAAATGCACCTGTGGGCAACACTGCCCACATGTGGATTTTGACCATTCCATGACAGCTGTACTGCATTCTACAAGTACAATACTGTGCTCACAAAAGTCACCACTTTATGTATTTGATCATGATATAGTCACGACACAATTACTATCATGCTCTCAAGCCACCACTCTAATTCTGTTGAGGAATTCAATGATGTTATGTCTTGGAAACAGTATAGCCCTTAAATAGTACATTGCTCATGTTTAAATATTTATTTATTTGTTGTGGTTTTGACAGCCAGGATCACCTCATGTAGGACAGTTTCATGGGTGGAGGAAGCCGGAGAACCTGGAGAGAACCCCTGAGCAAGTGTCAGGCTCCCAAATGTAACAACTCCACATAAGCAGGTTTAGCTTTGGTTAAATACAAGTGCACCATTGACATGCAGTACGTCTTAGTACTCAATGCCACCATGCCTCTATGTGGGCAATCAGGATTAAGAGTCTTGCCCAAGGACACAACACAGTTGCCGCAGGTGGGATTCGAATGGAGAACCTCTCAGCTTGCAGCCTGTGTCTCCACCTACTGAGCTACCGCATTCCCTCATGTTTAAACTGAATTGTTTGGAAAGTTAAAAAATTTATAGTAATTTATATATTTTTTATACTTACCAATGACCCAGACATAGCTGGTGCTAACTCTTAAAATTCTAGGGCCAAACACAAATTTTGCCCCCCAATCCCCAAAATTTGCATCTAAAACCAAAAGAATGGTCAGCGCTATGTACTCAGCGGGGAGGTATGAGTTCCCAACTCCTGGGAGGGCCATCCCCGTCTGGGTCATTGGTAAGTATAAAAAATATATAAATTACTATAAATTTTTTAACATTTTTATACTGTACCAATGACCCAGACATAGCTGAATTAAAAAGGCTGGAAGGCCTAGGACATAGAGGAAAATCCAATAAGCTCAACTATATCAATAGAGTCAACCCCTCAAGGAGAAAAGGAGTATTAGGCTTTATAATAAATTAGAAAGATACAACACCCTTCATAATTGAGCACAATAACATTCATGTTCTCTATTAACATCCAGTATAACCCCTTATACTAATTATTTTTAAAGTAAGCCAATAAATAAAGTTAGTCCAGAGAATTGAGACTCTTTATATTCTTTTAAAAGTGTCCGAGGATTGTATATTCACGCCCGTTTGACACTTGACATATACAAATGCTACACACCGAGCTACACTTTAAAAATATGACATGAATGAATTTTTAGCATTAATATTACACTTTAAAACCATCCCGGTAACGACTCAGAATTAGTGACTCTGGAGGAGGAATCCCCTTGCTTTTCACTATAAAGCAGGTGACCTAAGGGAACACCCTCCCCCCCAACAGATAATGGACCTAAACAATGCAGGTCTCCAGAAATGGACTCAATATTTCTGAGATAAAAATTTGTGAATGTGGATGGCTGAGACCAATAAGCAGCCTTCATTAAATCTGTAATAGCAACACTATTTGCGTAAGCTCAAGATGTAGAAAGAGCTCTTACTTCATGAGCCGAGATCTTAAGCACAGACTGCTGAGTAGAAGATAGATTATCATAAGCAGTACGGATAGTTAATTGAATCCATCTAGCAACAGAATGGACCGAAATGTCCTTTCTATTAGGCATCAGAGACAGAAAGAAGCGTTTTCGTCCCTTTCTGATAAACTGAGATCTTTGTTTATAAATACGTAAAGCTCTAACAGGACAGAGTAAAGGCCTATGCCCGTCTGAAGACGGCAGAGCCTTAATAACAATAGGTTCCGGATATTTATTAGGAGCCTGATTCTTAGCTAAAAATCCAACATTAGTAGTGAAGGTGATAGTGTTCCCGACACTACGATAGTGAGAATCGTCCACCGATAGTGCATGAAGCTCACTGACTCTTCTAGCAGAAGAGAAAGCTAAGAGAAAAGCTGTCTTATAAGACAAGAATTTGAAATCTACTGTCCCAAGAGGCTCAAATGGCTTTTCCTTCAGTTTAAGAAGAACCCAAGCTAAATTCCACTTAGGAATTAATCTAAGAGTTCTGGGTCTATTTATCGAGAAGTTTCTAACTAACTTAGATAAAGAGACATTAGATCAAATTTGTAAACTATCATGGTGTGCATAGGTATCAGATAACATAGACCTATAACCCTTAATAGTAACAGGCTGCAAGTATATATATCTCATCAAGCAAGTATACTAGAAAGTTTGCAATATCTGGTATGGGGGGATCAAAAATATCAACAGAATGATCCCTACACCAATGACGAAAAACCTTCCACTTAGCCGCATAATTTAGCAAAGAGGAGGTCCTCCTACAGTTAGAAATCGCGTCCACTGCTCGTCCTGTAAAGTGCTTGCCATGCAAGAAGGACCGCACAACGGAAAAACGTGAAGGTTGAGACCTTGCGGGTTGTGATGAAGTTGACGCGATTTCCCCTGCGAAAGAAGATCCTCCCGTGGAGGAAGCTTTCGCGGCAAGTCCCACAGCAGACACCTGAGTAGATTTATCCACGGCCTCTGTGGAGACAGAGATGCTACCAACAGAATCTTGCATTGAGACTGTTTTATCTTTAGCAACACTTGATGAATTAACGGCGCTGGAGGATACGCATATCCTATCATTCCGTCCCATGAGATCGACAGAGCGTCTACTGCATATGCTCGTGGATCCGGACATGGTGACACATACGTCTGCAACTGATTGTTGAGATGTGTCGCAAATAAGTCTATCATTGGCCGTTCCCATTGGTAGCAAATCTGATTGAATACCTGTTTGTTGAGAGTCCACTCTGACGGCAACAAGCGACCTTTTCGTGAAAGGGAGTCTGCTAGTACATTCAGACGACCCGGTATATGACGGACCGAAAGTAGAACTTGGTGTTCTAGAGCAAACAGAAGGATTCTTTCCGTTAAATTGAATAACGGAACGGAATGAGTGCCTCCCTGGTTCCGGATATACGCCACTACTGTCGTATTGTCGGACAGGATTGTCGGACAGGATTTGGACATGAGCTTTGTGAATAACGTCCATCCAATGGCGTAACGCAAGCCAAATTGACATCATTTCCTTGATGTTTATGTGCTTGCTCAGAAACTGTGGATCCCAAAGACCCTGGCACCTAGAATCCGTTGGGATCAATGTTGCACCCCAACCTGTTTGACTGGCATCCGTCATAATCGTAAAACTCGGGATCCGGCAACTGTAGCGGAACTCCCTGAGTCAACCACTGAATGTTTGCCCAAGTCTGAATCTCTTGTTTCACTTGATCTGACAAGAGAACGTCTGTATCGAGCGAATGAATCTTCACACTCCAATTCTGAGTCAAGAAAATTTGGAGAGGACGAGTGCGCAACCGCCCCATCGGAATGAGATCCGCAGCGGCTCCGCACAGACCTATCAGTCTCATGAACTCCCTCGCTGTGACGTTGTGTGCATGAAGACAATAGCGAGCGTAACAACTGATTAACTTCGCTCTGGTTAACGGCAGACGAACAAGATTGTTGTGCGTCTCGAAGCTCATTCCCAGATGAGTGAATGACTTGGAAGGCACCAGATCCGACTTCTCCTCGTTTATAACAAAACCGAGACGTCGGAGCAATAGAAGCAGATTCTGCACATCGTTCTGAAGCATTAACTCGTTGCCGTACCTCTGAAGAATGTCGTCCAGGTAGGCCGACGTTACCGCAGACGAATGAGCTCAGAAATACATCATTACCGAGTTCATTACTCGAGTGAAAGCCCAGGGCACTAGATTCAATCCGAAGCACATCGCCCGGAATTGATATACAACTCCTAGGACTGCAAAGCGTAGATACTTTCTGAATGTCGGATGTACCATGACGTGAAAGTACGCATCTTTGAGATCTATGCTTGTAGCATAATCGATCACCCGAATACTCGCTCTGACCGATCGAATCGTCTCCATATAGAACTTCGGAGCGATGATCAGCTTGTTTATCCAGCTCAAATCTATGACTGGACGGAACGAGCCGTCTGGTTTCGGAACCAGAAATAGATGGCTGTAGAACCCCGGTGATTCCTGGTCTTCTACGACCTCTACCGCGTTCTTCATCAAAAGAGACTGTACCTCCGATAAAAGAGCGTCTCTTTTCTGCGGATTTGACGGAAGTTGAGTCCATTTGGACTTCAGTTTAATGGAGGCTTTCGTTTGAAGGATATTCTTAGTCCTTCCGAAATCACCCCTCTCACCCAAGGGTCGTCCGTAATCGAAGCCCACTCTTCTGTAAAACTCGACAACCTTCCGCCAACCGGAACACGATAGAGGTTCAAACCATCACCTTCTGGACCTGCGAGGCCTGCGGGAGGAGAAACCACGTCCTCCACGACCCGCGCCTCGTCCCGTCGACCTCGGGACGTCAGACCAGTTGTCTCAGCCCGAAGAACGTCCCGCACATGAGTCGCTGCCTTGACGGTCTCTAGAATAAGACCAAGAGGACGCAAAGGAACCTCTATAGGAACCTCTCTTGGGCGTATTTGTCCCAGAAGTGCCTGTCTTACTCTTATCTGCTGAATCCGACTTTTTAGAAGCGGATTTAAAAAGCAGAGAATCCGAAGCTTTCTTAGTAATTTTATCATAGATTGCTGAAAGCTTGCCATCGAAGAGAAGCTCTCCGGAGACCAAAGCGACTCTGAGAGAGTTCTTCACCTTACTATCCACGCGTGTGGATGTAGCTAGGGCTGCGTCACGTCTAACCAACTCCAGGTTTGCCACTGAAAGGGCGGAGTTATACGTGGAATAAGCCACTGCCCTTGAAAGAAGTCTTAATGAGGATTGTATATCCTGGAATTCTTTCCCTTGAAGACGCAGTGATAACGCCTTTGTAAGGTGGTCTGCATATGATAAAATGTCTAAGCTGGCTCTGTTAGACGTAATTGTCGTTTCCAACGCCACGGTTGGAATGGACATAGACGACGGTAATGACAATTCCAAGTCTTCCGCCTCGTCGTCTAGACGCAGAGGAACTCTCGGTATACCCTGTCCTGCCGTATCGAATTTATTCCTTGAATTGATGAAATGCAGGTTAAGAGCATTGGCGGACAAGAAACCAGCTTTGCCTGTTTTGGAAGCCAGCTTAAAGATAGCGTCGTTCAATAATTCGAATGTTCTTGTAACATTATTGGACTGAGACGGAAACTCAGGGACGATGTCTCTGAACCGCTCAAAAAATTCAGTGTCCAATGACGCTATCAGTCTCTTGTCCGGTATCGCAGCAGTCTGGCCCGACGGAACAACTTGAGGAAGGTAGTGCCGGATGAAATCTACAGCAGCTTTATGTTCTTCCGAAAGGGATAGCTCCAAGTCCTCAATATCCCTTTCGCCATCCCGGTCATCCGCACCCGATGCTTCGGCGGAGCGTACCGACCCAGCGCCGTCGGATAATTCCTAATCCGACAACGATTTTGTCGTTTGCTGGGATGCTGCGATAATTTGTGCTATCTGAGCTAGCACGTCCGTCATCGAGGCCTGCGGAGTAGCGGTCTTTCAATGCTTAGCCGCCGGAAGCTCCGCATCAACTGACTCCCTCATACTTCTCTTATGCGAACGTCCAGAGTCTACCAGATGTTGTTGTATGAGAGAGGGGCCTCTCTCGCTCGCGGCCCGGCTGGACCTGGACGAGCTAGGAACCGGACTACAAGGCTTCCTCCGATCTCTCCTCTTATCCGCCGTCACTGGGTGTGCACCTAGTATGTTTATAGTGCTCGCATCACCCAAAACTCCTTCCTGGACCGCAACGGACGAACCTGGCTGCCGAACCATTCGGTGAATGGATGCTACACCGGGCGAGCTAGCGGACGACAGCGCCATCGATCCTACTAGGGACCTCTTAGGCAACTGGCGTATCTCCATGAGCACTTTTGCCGCTAGCTCTTCATTAGATTGTGACAACGAAAGCGCTCCTTTGGAAAATAACATGGAAACATCACCCTGTTCTTGTTCCTCTGAAATAGAAACTGATAAACTAGAGTGACCCTGCGGAGAAAGGACTGGCATAGCCCTTTCCCCGCTAACAACATACCGTGACACACGTTTCCAATGTTTGTCATTCCAATATTCACATACTGAACAGGAGTTAGTGCGAGTACACTGACTACAATTAATACAATGATCATGAAAGTCAGCGGAAGATTTCCTCTCATTACAATTTGAACAATATCCTTTCATTGTGAAAAGATAACAATAAGTCCTAGTACTCGCACGAAACCCTGAACACAAAGATACATAATAACATGATCCATTAACATTGAAAAAACAATTGAAATCAAAAATAAATTTTGAAAAAATATTTTTTTCAGCAAAGCCCAAGTTTCTGAAAAGTAACGTTGAGCCCCAATGGACCCCAAGCCTAAGTGTGGACAAAAATTTTAAAATTATTTTAAATAATTAATGCAACACTTACGAATAATAATAATGTATCTTGTAATAAGATAAACTATTACAAAGGCAAAAAGCCCCCCTCAAAAGAGACTGTTGCCAATGTAAACAAGAAGTGTATAAACACCAGAAAACATGACTCCAGGCACTGACAATCCTGGCCCGAAACCAGTTACCAAAATATACACTATCTGATGCAAAACAGAGACTTCCAGGGAAGAATCTGCAGAACATCAGATGGTAGATGCAGAACACTACGTCTAAACACCCATGGGTGAGAACGTAAACATGGGGAAAATAACAGAATTCATTCTGTTACCAAGCTAAATCTCCCAAGAAATTTTAGTAGTAATCTTACTCAAAAATATGCCAAAAGCATGGGAGAATAGCAAGGGGGGACTTAAAGGACAAGGGGAGAGGAAACACTGAATAAGCAGTGCAACTTAATAGCAAGAATGACAACAACAGGCCCATGCGTCGAAAATAGGCAACTTAATATAATTTCATTACAAAATTTAAAGTTACAGCCCTGAATATTTCTGTCACTCCTTTTTCCTCTCCTCCTTTTATATCCTCCTTAGAATCACCATTTCTCCAATATTTATGTGTCTGGGATCATTTAAACTGAGATTTACAAGCACAAAGATCTGTGAGATGTTAACTGATGAAGGGCCAAACAAAGAATGATAATTGGCGCCAATTTCGGGACGTCCTTGACACTGCGCATGTGCATTGAGGGCAAAGTATGTAGGACCTTTAGGACATGATTTCTTTTGGTTTTAGATGCAAATTTTGGGGATTGGGGGGCAAAATTTGTGTTTGGCCCTAGAATTTTAAGAGTTAGCACCAGCTATGTCTGGGTCATTGGTACAGTATAAAAATATTTCACTTGGAAAGAAAAGTGAACCTTAAGCTTTCCTGACCAACTAAAATATTCCAGTTGACTGAATCTAAACAAGTGTTTGACCACCGAGGTGGTATTAGTCCCCTACGGCGCTTTTGTGACATAAGGTGTTTTTGTCACAGAAGACACTAGAGTATATAAGCATCTTGGATTTTGAAAAAAAAATATTGAGCGTGCATAATCCCCTCACAACCCTTTATCCATGTACCATATATGAAAGGTGTAGCTTGAACCATGTTGGAGGGAGGGGTGGTAACATAAAATAGAGAAAAAAGCTTAAAAAACAACAAAAATTGCCGCCATTCTGCCATCTTGGATTTTGAAAAATAAATATTGACCGTGCATCATCCCCTCAGAACCATTTATCCATGTACCAAATATGAAAGGTGTAGCTTGAAGCATATTAGAGGGAGAGGTGGTAACATAAAAACAGACAGACAAACAGACAGATGTTAGATTTTGAAAAAAAAATATTGAGCGTGCATAATCCCCTCACAACCCCTTTATCCATGTACCATATATGAAAAGTGCAGCTTGAACCATGTTGGAGGGAGCAGTGGTAACATAAAATAGAGAAAAAGGCTTAAAAAACACAACAGAAATGGTTGCCATGGCGCAATCTTGAATTTTGGAAAAAAAATATTGAACGTGCAACATCCCATTACAACCCTCTATCCATGTGCCAGATATAAAAATGTGTAGCTTGAACCATGTTGGAGTGAGGGGTGGTAACATAAAATAGAGAAAAAAGCTTAAAAAACACAACAAAAATGGCCGCCATCTTGGATTTTGAAAAAAAATATTGAACGTGCATCATCCCCTCTCAACCCTCTATCCATGTGCCAAATATGCAAAGTGTAGCTTGAACCATGTTGGTGGGAGGGGTGGTAACATGAAAATAGAGAAAAAAAGCTTTAAAAACACAACAAAAATGGCTGCCATTCCGCCATCTTGGATTTTGAAAAAAAAATAATTTGAGCGTGCATCAACCCCTCAGAACCATTTATCCATGTACCAGATATGAAAGGTGTAGCTTAAAGCATGTTGGAGGGAGAGGTGGTAACATAAAAAACAGACAGACAGACAGACAGACGGATGGACGGATGGACGGACAGACAGATGGACGGACAAATTTTGAAAAAAAAATACTGAACGTGCAACATCCCATTACAACCCTCTATCCATGTGCCAGATATAAAAAAGTGTAGCTTGAACCATGTTGGAGTGAGGGATGGTAACATAAAATAGAGAAAAAAGCTTAAAAAACACAACAAAAATGGCTGCCATGCCGCCATCTTGGATTTTGAAAAAAAACTATTGAACGTGCATCATCCCCTCCCAACCCTCTATCCATGTGCCAAATATGCAAGTGTAGCTTGAACCATGTTGGTGGGAGGGGTGGTAACATGAAAATAGAGAAAAAATTTTGAGCGTGCATCATCCCCTCAGAACTATTTATCCATGCACCAAATATGAAAGGTGTAGCTTAAAGCATGTTGGAGGGAGCGGTGGTAACATAAAAAACAGACAGACAGACGAACGGACGGACAAATTTTGGAAAAAAAATATTGAACGTGCAACATCCCATTACAACCCTCTATCCATGTGCCAGATATAAAAAGTGTAGCTTGAACCATGTTGGAGTGAGGGGTGGTAACATAAAATAGAGAAAAAAGCTTAAAAAACACAAGAAAAATGGCCGCCCCACCGCCATCTTGGATTTTGAAAAAAAAATATTGAACGTGCATCATCCCCTCCCAACCCTCTATCCATGTGCCAAATATGCAAAGTGTAGCTTGAACCATGTTGGTGGGAGGGGTGGTAACATGAAAATAGAGAAAAAAAGCTTAAAAAACACAACAAAAATGGCCGCCATTCCGCCATCTTGGATTTTGAAAAAAAAATTTTGAGCGTTCATCATCCCCTCAGAACCATTTATCCACGTACCAAATATGAAAGGTGTAGCTTAAAGCATGTTGGAGGGAAAGGTCGTAACATAAAAAACAGACAGACAGACAGACAGATGGATGGACAGAGACGGATGGACGGACGGACAGACAGACGGACAGAGTGCAATCCTATAGTCCCCTTATGGTTCCCGTAGGGGACTAAAAATACCAATAAACATCCATTTTATTTGAATCAACTCAAGAAATGTTTCACAACTGAGATGTGATTTAACCCAGACTCCACACAAATGAAATTTTATGATTACATTGCAAAGTTCCACTTACTGTGTTATTATCTAGAAATATTCAAGGTGAACTAAATACTTATTGATTGGAATATACATAACTAGAGCATGAAGGAATGTCTTAATATCTTTAGGAGTGAAGGGACATCACACTGTGTCTGATGGCAAACTCCACGAAAAGTGGGTGAACAAACAACCTATAAAGGCATCAAATTCTAAACAGAATTAGACTGGTCTACAAAAAGTAGGGAAACAGATAGCCCATAAAAGTATTGGAATTCCAACAGAATTAGACTGGTGGTCTGGGAGCTTGAATTACTCCAGCAACTCTTGATTTCAGAAACAAAATTTTGAGAAATCAAGACTCTGATCAGTGAGATTCTACAGTATTGGAAGGAGATAAGTGGGCAGAGAGTTTCAAGAGGATCCTGACCCGATACGGTCCAATTTTTCTCTCTGCTTTTGTGATCATTGTTCTATAGTTTATCTGTGAGATTCTGTATTATAAATGGAGGATCTCTAATGAGTCACGATTTCATAGGAAATTTCTGTACCGAATCCACTAAAACTGCCATTAGTTATCTAGATATGATTACGTGCTTCATCATAATGTGTATTTCATGAATATTCAAGGCTTTTCAAGGTCTCCTGACACATGCTTCTTGATAATATATTGTTTGACAGAACTCATAGAGCTCTGTCAAACAAGATATAGAGGATCTCTAATGAGTCACAATTTGATATGAAATTTCTGTACTAACTTCACTAAAATTGACCAGAGCCGAGGTTTACCTAGGCTCAGATTGATTTTAGCGAACAAGGTTTAGACATTCCATGTCAAATCATGATGAATTTGAGATTCTTTTTATCATATGATGTGTAATTTATCCAACTTAACCCTTTGAACCCTAGTGGTATCTTCCATATCAGTTCAATGGCAGCAACAGGACGAGTCCATATTCATTATTTAAGGGTAGACCCATTAATATTTTCAACTTGCACCCTTGGGGCTGCACATTGAAAATATTGATTGGTCTACACCACACCTTCACTCAAAAGTCAACCTACTTAATGAAATTATGAAGTATTATGTTACTGGGTCAGAAAAGCAGCCTCTGGGGTTCAAAGGGTTAATGACAAAACTGGCCCAGCACTGTTCATAGAAGCCTCCAACAAAATTTTTATTTATTCAATTTTTGCCTCAAAAACATGGCGTATACCTCCTCATTGGCACAAGATTGACATAAAGTTATGTTTTTGAGACAAAAAATGATAAATTTAAAGTAATTTGTATATTTTTTATACTTACCAATGGCCCAGACTTTGCTGGTGCAAGCTCAATAATATCAAGGGCCAAACAAAAATTTTGAACCCACCAACAATGCCCGAAAGTTGCATACAATACCAATGAAAGTGTCAATGACACTGTAGCTCAACTTGACAAACTTGAACTTGGTAAGTTATAAATGAAATGGCAAAGTTGAAGATCATTGATACCAATGTCATTTTTTTTGCCAGCGGCAACATTTTTTGACAGAAACCGAAGAAAATCGATAGCTCCCATCTAGAGGCCTCCCCAAACAAGCATGCCAGGTTTCAAAGCAATCCGATCATAAATGTGCCCTGTAGGGTGTACAAAAGGGAAATATTGTGGTCTGACTAGACTAAATTCTAAGAACGTTGGCCTTGGCAACATTTTTTGACAGAAATGGAAGAAAATCGACAGCTCCCATCTCGAGGTCACCGTAATAAGCATACCAGGTTTCAAAGCAATCTAATCATAAATGTGCCCTGTAGGGTGAGCCAAAGGGAAATATTGTGGTCTGACTAAACTAAGTTCTAAGAATGTTGGCTGCGGCAACATTTTTTGATGGAAATTGAAGAAAATCGATAGCTCCCATCTAGAGGTCACCCCAAACAAGCATGCCAGGTTTCGAAGCAATCCGATCATAAATGTGCCCTGTAGGGTGTGCCAAAGGGAAATATTGAGTCTTCTGACTAAACTAAGTTCTAAGAACATTGGCCGCGGCAACATTTTTTGACGGAAATTGAAGAAAATCGATAGCTCCCATCTAGAGGTCTCCCCAAACCAGCATACCAGGTTTCAAAGCAATCTAATCATAAATGTGCCCTGTAGGGTGTGCCAAAGGGAAATATTGTGGTCTGACTAAACTGAGTTCTAAAAACGTTGGCCGTGGCAACATTTTTTGACGGAAATTGAAGAAAATCGATAGCTCCCATCTAGAGGTCACCCCAAACAAGCATGCCAGGTTTCAAAGCAATCCGATCATAAATGCACCCTGTAGGGTGTGCCAAAGGGAAATATTGAGTCTTCTGACTAAACTAAGTTCTAAGAACGTTGGCCGCGGCAACATTTTTTGACAGAAATTGAAGAAAATCGATAGCTCCCATCTAGAGGTCTCCCCAAACAAGCATACCAGGTTTCAAAGCAATCTGATCATAAATGTGCCCTGTAGGGTGTGCCAAAGTGAAATATTGTGGTTTGACTAAACTAAGTTCTAAGAACGTTGGCCGCGGCAACATTTTTTGACGGAAATTGGAGAAAATCGATAGCTCCCATCTAGAGGTCACCCCAAACAAGCATACCAAGTTTCAAAGTAATCTGATCATAAATGCGACCTGTGAGGTGTGCCAAAGGAAATTGTGGACGTAACGTACGTATGTACGCCGACGGACGAGAAGTGATGGCAATAGCTCAGCTTGACTTTGTCAAGTTGAGCTAAAAATTAAAAGTCCTATCTGGCCCTCCATACTTTTACTATCTGCACATGCACAGCAGTCAGGAAAAGACCGGAATTGGTGCCAGCATCATTCTTTGTAGATGAGCCTACTAAAGTGATAACTCAGCGGGGAGGTATGAGTGCCCACTCCTGGGAGAGTCATCTCCATCTGGGCCATTGGTAAGTATAAAAAATATACAAATTACTTTAAATTTATCATATTTTTGTACTACAACCAACGGCCCAGACTTTGATGAATCATGAAAAGGCGGACTGCCTAGGACTTAAGAATTAGCAGACCAAATACAGCTCCTAAGTCTGCATTCCAAGGTGAAAAGGAGATTAAAATTTTAAAGGTGTTACATGTATGTCTCTCTATACAATAACAGAGAAGACATATCATCAATAAGGAGCCATATCCCAGTAATTCCGTATTCTTAGCATGAATGATTATGCTAATTGGGTGTAACGAGCCCCCAATTTTAAGGCTAGTCCGGGCTAAGCCATTTAAATCAGGATGGCATATTTGAGCGTGAGAGACTAACCCCCACAAACACACGCCATATATATATAATAAATAAACAAGATGTATCTAAGATCAGTAATAATCTACAGACAAAAACGGCTTCACTCATAGTTACACACTTATTATCAAGCCAGAAGAGATGAAGAAAAATCACCGTCCCCACCCTTTTTTTGAAGGAATATTCTTCAAAATAAAGAGGGAAGCGCTCTGGAAACAATGAATAGCAGTACCAAATAATCTATATATATTCGCCCAACAGGCAACCAGTTATTATGGTGCTTAATGCCACCTCAGTAGCTAAGGCTATCGTGGCGATCCCGGTTATTAACAGCGAAAGCTTCTAACGTATGCCGGAGTCGGAATACGTAGATAGGTCAAAAACTGGTGATATAACGTGTACAACCTTACACTTGTCCAATTGAATCCCAATGGAAAGTATCTGTTAGAGCAAACACGCTTCTGAGGCAACCAACAGGCGACCCCATCCAGGTGTATAATTAATTCCAATAATGAAACTCCAATTGAACCATACGAATGTACGAAAATGTGAATTCTCCTGTGTGCCATCTCTGGTAGAAAGCTGATTCAGAACATGGAACAGGCTATGATTAACAGACCCGTCACAGACCATCCCCCAAATAGTTCATTGTTCCCTAGGTCCGTTACAACCAATGCCTGTTTGAAGAAAGAATATACTACTCCGAACAATGAAGCCAAAAATTGAGAACGTATGCATAGATGGCCTATTGGAAATTTCATAACTGATCCAAATAGCCCCCAAATTCTCATGAGCTCTATAAGCAGAGCAAGAATTTTATAGAATCTACTCAATAATGCGTCTGCCTAATAAATATACATATTCTGCATGTGGGCGACAGAATCCCACATGTGCTCGTCTGAATACAGCCTGTATCCACAGTATGAGCGAGTGATACGAATGTAACCAGGAAACGGAATGAATAATACGACGTTAATGCAGTTAAACTGAGTTATAAACTCAGACGTCGTAAGAGAAGGGCAGACTGCTCTGAGCGAAACTTCTCTGAGTGGACTAATTGCAAAATTGGAGAATGTCGCCCAGATAACCAACTTGTCAGCCACTCATGTACACGAAGGCTAGCAATTTATTGTTCAGGAATCATATGCTCGTATATGACTTATAAAGGAACAATCACAGGAAACAAACCAACTAAATAGTGGATGTGCCCATGAGGTGGCCATTAGAACATAACCCATCCACCAACTGAGGAGCCATGAAAGACATACATATACTAAGGCTTCCACGTTTACACGTGTAAACGTGAACGTTTCGTTTATGGGCATTAAACTTTACAGTTCTGGTAAACGTGTACACGGAATGAAGTTTTAATAGAGTAATTTCAAAATTGCAGATTAATGCAGAAAGTCAAAGAAACAAAAAAAAATTTCCAACTTTGCAATGCAATATTTTGGTAATGCTTCAGAAAAACTGTGTACTGGTTCCGACTGGCGCCGCCGCCACAGTAACCAAACGAAATCATCTTCAAATCATGTGATATCATATGTGACACAGTCACGTGAGCCACATGGCACGTGCTTATCTTTGGTGTTTCCTTCGAAACATGTGTGGGATGTTTTAGTTTATTCGGATTTACGTGTATATTCCCAAAGTGATACACAATTGTTGTCGATGATTTCGTTCACCTGACATGGATTATTAATTTATTATTCACACATGGGATGATCTTAGGATCGATTTATGGAGTTTGACAGACAGACTGGCACTTGCGGTGTTTGAAAATTTGGATTCCCCTGCATGGTTTGTAGACTTTGTTTATTTTTGCGACATTGCATTCCACTCTCAAGTCCGGTATTGTCACTATTGTGTGCCATGGCAACTCGCTCCAACATTACTGTTTGAAAAAACACAAGGAATTTCACCCCGAACCCACCAGAATGAGCTCAGAGAACCCCATAAATTTCAAAATTTACCTGGGGGAAAATCCCCCCCCCCCCCCCCCATAGACCGGGCGACTTTGCCTTCGGCATCTGCATGCTGTGATTGTTCGTCTACATCGTTTTTGGACGAACTGTAAATCGGCTGTCTCAATAACATAAATTGTATGCCCTGTACGCAAAGATATGATGAACTTAGTAACTTACTGTGTATTATTACACACTTCTAGCAAATATTGACTACTTGTATTGTCAGTACGTGTAAACGTTTCCGTTTCGTTTACAGACAGTCGTTTAAAAGTTTACAATTTTGTCTAAACGTGGAAGCCTTAACATATACTTGAATGCTTATGAGGCTTACGGGAAGAAAACTACATCCTGCCCTGTAATCACCTCTTAACATATTGGCGGGGGAGGGGAGGGGTTGACAAATAATTCCTATCAAACCTTCCTCACACGCATAACTTGAATCGCTAGATAGGTAAGGTCGGCGCAGTAGAATTAAGGCTATACTGCTGATGCTATTCTCAATAAGAGAAATACAGCTAAAAGCTTATAGTCAAGCAAACATAATAACAGTAACCCGGCGCGACTCGTAACACTTTTGTGTTAGTTATCAAATAGTATAGGAACCGCAGGGCTCCCTCACGCCTGACCGACTCCATAATGCCACTAAGGACGGAGGGGGGACGTGATGACCAAACACAATAAAGACATAATATCCAATCCCTTGAGTGGAAATATAATCCACAACAATAGATTGGATAGAAATGAAGAGGGAGACATAAAGAATGTTGTGACACCCGATCATAAAAACCTAGATTAACTCCTTACATTCGATCTTAAATCAGGAAATATATTCCTGAGGAGAAGTTTAGTATAGGCGTTTGAAGGGATGCTCATTAATCACACTAGTCTGTGACACCTAGGAACACAACTGAAAAGCACTCTTTCCATTAGCAGTTTTATTCTCAAAAGACTGTCTGAGCCTAGCTGACATAGCTTAGCAGTCTTCATCTCCGTGAAGACAGATATCTCAGTGTAACTTGTGACCTTGAAAGCTCACTGAACGGAGACTTACAACTATCATCGCACAAACTAGGGAATGACGAGCCGCTATTATAACAGCTGTAATTCTCAGAGACAGTAGTCTCAAGGTAGCTACGCAGTTATGAGTCTTCACCTGCGTGAAGACATATCTGTGTCACCTGCGGCCTCTGAAAGCTCACTAAATGGAGACTTACAACACTAGCCGCTAATGTATAAGAAAAGACAGCTGTAACAATACATAAGGCTACTACGGCGTCCACAATAGCATTAAATATCTTGATGCCAAGGAATACAACACCGAGAAGGAAAAGACATACTTATTCCATCTAAGGGCTCTATTCCAAACAAGACAGCTGTCTCAACCTATCTCTGCACCATTGAACCTCTATTAGTAAGGAATAGGGCATTGCATTTCTTATATTATTGTTAAGGCAAGGAAGACGTCATTAATCGGGACAAAAGCACTTGACACCTGAGCCAAAAGATCTGGGAATGAAAGATCTTTGTCTTTCCATTGTCTGGTATGATAAGCTGTTTTTTGCCTAGCAAATGCAGACTTATATTCAGATGGAACAAGATTCGAAGAGCTTATGACTAAAAATTCATAGTCTTGAGGTGCCCTTCTGTGAGGGATGGAAACTCATCCTCCATAGCCCTCTCACCATCCAAATGTTCCATCTGAAAATATGGTCAACACCAACCAACTGAATGGATGACTGGACCAATGCAGCAACATCCGCAGGCTTGTCATTTTGAGGCGGGCTATCGCCCCAGGCTGCAGTCACTCCCGGGAGTTCAAAATTCTGCAGACGGTAAACGTCCGTCTGACTCCAATTTCTGCGGCCCATTAATTCAGTCAAAGGCACCTCAAAATCGGCCATCTCAAACTTGCATTTTCGTGGATTGAAGGAGGTAACAAAGTGCAATTTGTGAAGTTTGTAGTGTGTAGTCGACTCAGTCACCCAGAGACAGTAAGTAACTTTACAAACGCCAACGGGAGGTCTGCCAATTCCAAAGTTGTAATTACTTATTATATTGTACATCAGACTGTCATAACTCTCGTGTCACATGCGATTACGGGACGTATCTTCCCCAAGCCAGTTCGACCCCGGACGATTCGCCTGGGACGTTTCATCCCAAAATCAAAACCGGGACGATTCATCCCCCAAATCTGATTGATTTCCCTAAGTTATCGGCATCTGGCGGTGAGCACAGTGCACTGGCTTGTACAGTCATCATGTAATGTATAGATACGGGCTTGCTTATTTGGATGCAAGATAACTATAACACTCACTGTTAGTGAGTATCGTGGGTAACCTGGTATCTTGTATCCAAATACTCGAGTTCAGGGCTCGCAAATAGGGTCGCCCGACGTCCCGGGACAACCAGAAATTTTCTAAGGCAACCAAAAATGCTATTCCCTCTGCCCGACAAGCAACCAGATTTTTTCTGTCCAATTTTAAAAGATAATTCTTTGAGAAAATTAAAATATAAAAAACGAGCGGGAATTAATGATTAAACAACGGTTAAAATGGTTGAATACGTGTTCCGTTGGTTAGGGGAAGTACTTTTCAGACAGTGACGGCAGCTCATAAACTTCAGCAGTCAACAGGAACATCATTCCTTTTCTGATCTATGATATTATCGATGACACGTGCTGGGATTGGTTGTCAATAACACACCGCTATCTATTATCATGTGAACAAACTGTGTTGGAACTGGAATTGAAATCGACAGTCATTCAATTCACTTTCCTCCCACAGCGACATTCAGGGCAAATTTTGATATTGTTCAGTAATGCTCACGTGAGTGGAGTTGTATTTGAATCAATGTTCCCAGATATCGGGAGTGCACCGGTACGATAAGCAACCGAGAATGGCTGACGTCATGTCCCTGTAGAGACAATACTGTGCATTCATAATGTCCTGAACAACGATTCAAATAACCATTACTTTCCCCGAAATCGTTTTTCGAAAGTGAAAGTGGATGTTGCGCTCATTCAGCATTGCAAGGGTCTCTGTTGCTGATCTTCCTCTTGGTCAGGTACTTATTTATTTTTTGTTACTTTGTTCAACAAACGATATAATATGTTTGAGATTAGTTCTCAGTTGAGATAGTAAGTTAATGTAGCTCAGTGAACCAGGACACTTTCCAGACCGTAATAGGGGAGGGGAGGGGGTGGGGGGATTGTACTACGTTGCCGAATCCAAGGTGTCAGTTGTCATGATGCATGGCTTTTTTTGCACAACTGAATCTTGATCTGTCCCGTCTTTCAACACCTGTTGTTATACATCGTTTGTTGTCATATCTGATCGACTCACATTCAAATGTGTATAAATTGAGCAATCAAATATCAGTCCTAATGCCGGGCCACCATTTTCTGGGGTGGGCAACCAGATCTTAAAAGAAGCCTGCCAGACGGGCAATCACGTTTTTTCACTATTTGCGAGCCCTGGAGTTCAAAATTTATGTTTGGCCCTTGATATTATTGAGTTTGCACCCGCTAACTCTGAGCCATTTGTTGTAGTATAAAAATATGAAAATATTTAGTTATTCAGGAAATGTTTTCTGCAAATGCCGTCTGCTATTTCTAGTACATAGAGTTATTGTAAAATAAGAGAAAATTAATACAATTCTACTTCTGAAAACAACTCACTCATAATGTTATGTCAACTTCTGACATCATTCATGTATTAAGACGCACTGAGAATGATATTTTCCATAATGAGCTATCTGATAGTAATTAAGTGATGAAATAAATTAATCTATCTCTCTCTGAGTAGGTCATTGTGAATATACTTACAGGCTAAAGATCTGTTGTTATATGATGCTGCAGTAGGCAACAAACTAATGCTCCTTGAATAATAAACCAGTGCTTCATCATAATCCTGGGACTTAAAGGCCTGAAATTGAAAGACTTCACTCAGTATTGAAAATAAAATTAGTGTAAAAATTTGAATGCAGCCGGTACAAATTGAATAAAGTACACCATGTCTTTAAGGACCTGGTCAATACTCAACAAATTGCACTTGTCAATTACTTGCGAGGCCAGAGGTCTTACAGTGGTTTCTAATCAGGTCTTGGCAGCCTCTGACATTTCTTAATGCTTATATGTGTTTAACCCTTAATCATTTACCTAACGAACCGGCTGCATCTGCCGGCATAATATATAAATTCAGCAGATGAAAAAAAAAATTCTTGGAAAGAAATTTCAACAAAACCATACCAAGGGATCCCTCATTAGAATGAGCTCATTGAGCCGAAATGTTTTAAAAAAAATTGAGAAAAAAAATATTTAAACTAAAGATTTTTGATATTGTCTGTGTTGGGTAAAGGGTCCAATTCTGACACTGATTACTTTTTACAGCAACAGAAAAGGTTCCCCCCAACATAAAGTTGTCATGTAAACTTGCATACCTCCAATACAAACTTAACCTGTTAATTGAATATAAGTTATAGAGCAAACTTCTGTTAAATGAAAGCAAAATTCTACAAACCCATCATGAAATTGCATTGACTCTCCCCAGTTTCCTTTTGTCAATAGACCCATTTGGCCTCAGTACATCAAATACAGGCATTTAATCTATCATATCCTGTTTGACAGAGCTTATAGAGTTCTGTCAAACAATTATAATAGAATAAATGCTAAGTTTATCTCTAGAGAATACAGAAAAGTGACACAATCCCTGTTAATTGAATTCTCCTGCTAACTGAAGTGCCTATTCAATTAACAGGGTTCCACTGTACTAGTAAAACAAAACTTGTTTATCACAGTAATTAAGTACTGGTTAGTTCATTTTAAATATATTTATTTGTCATAATATATAATTTAAATACCTCTCCAAAAAGAAAACAAATAAATAATGAAAGTGTCAATGACACTGTAGCTTAACTTGACTGTGTGTTGTGTTTGATGAGAAGGATAATGTTTAATGTTTATGAAAGGATTATGAAATATGACAAGAATTTTGATAATTGAGAATTTCTGTTCCTTGTATGCTATGTTTTCAATAAAAATAATTAGAGATGTAGACTGTACTAAAGAAATGAGGGGTGGGTTAATGTGGCCCTCACAGTTAATGTATGCCAATCAAGTTACCAAGTTACAGTGAAATTATTCCAAAATGAGTCATCCTATCAAGTTACAATGCAATCAATTCATAAAAATGGCCTGTATACTGTGCTAAAGGTTTTGGGGCTTCAGGCCTGTGTAGCCATCACGGTTGACCAATCGCAACCGAAAGGGGACGTCCTCATCTAGACATTATACTCAGTCATCCTACAAAGTTACAATGAAACCCCTTCATAAATACGACCTGTAGTCTGTGCTAAAGGTTTTGGGGTTTTGGGCTCGGGCAGCTGTTATGGTTGACCAAATGGGGGACGTTCTCAGCTAGACATTATCTGGAGTTATCCTACCAAGTTACAATGAAATCCCTTAAAAAATGTTAAAAAATTTATAGTAATTTCTATATTTTTTATACTTACCAATGACCCAGACATAACTGGTGCTAACTCTTAAAATATAGGGCCAAACACAAATTTTGCCCCCCAATCCCCAAAATTTGCATCTAAAACCAAAGAAAACATGTCCTGAATGGCCCTCCACACTTCACCTCTACTGCGCATGCGCAGTGTCAAGGACGTTCCGAAATTGGCGCCATTAATCATTCTAATAACCAGTGCCTGGTAAGCCCTATGTACTCAGCGGGGAGGCAAGAGTTCCCAACTCCTGGGAGGGCCATCCCCGTCTGGGTCATTGGTAAGTATAAAAAATATAGAAATTACTATAAATTTTTTAACATTTTTATACTGTACCAATGACCCAGACATAGCTGAATAGTAAAAAGGCTGGAGGGCCAAGGACATAGAGCAAGATGGAATACGCTCAATAATATAAAATAGAGTCATCCCCTCTAGGGAAAAAGAAGTAATAGGCCTTACATGTATCTTTCTTATTTATGATAAATTAGAAAGATACAACACCTTCCAAAATTGAGCATCATACATCCATGTACTCTATTAAAATCCAATATAATCCTTATACTAATAATTTTTAAAGTAAGCCAATAAATAAAGTAAGTCTAGAGAATAGAGACTCTTATACTCCTTAAAAGTGTCTGAGGATTGCATAATCATGTCCGTTGACACGTGCTATATTCAAAAGCTATACTTTAAAAACTAAGACTTGAATGAATTTTTAAAACATAAACTTCTCACTAAACAACCATCCCAATAACAGCTCAGAATTACTAACTCCGGAGGAGGTATCCCCTTGTTTTCATAGTAAAACAGGTGACCCAAGGGAACACCCTCTCCCCCCCCCCCTCCCCCCCTTTTTCTTGCCCTGGGTCAAATAGCCCAGAGTGAAGAGGGCAGCAGAACGGAGTCACTGCCGAAACAGACAGCCTACCTAGCTATAGTAGCAACTGTTAAGTGAAGTGAATGACATTCTGAGCAGTAGATAATAGACCTAACAATAGAGGCCTCCAGAAATGGACTCAATATTTCTGAGATAAAAAATTCATGAATGTGGATGGCTGAGCGTAATGAGCAGCCTTCAAAAATCTATAATAGCGACACTATTAATGTAAGCCCAAGATGTAGAAGAACTCTTACTTCATGAGCCGAAATCTCAAACACAACTGCTGAGTCAAGATATACCATCAGCAGTATCGATAGTTAATTGAATCCATTAGCAATAGAATGGAGCGTAACGTCCTTCTAATAGGCATCAAAGACAGAAGAAGTTTACGCCCGTAGTAATAAACAGAAATCTATAAATACATAAACTCTAACCGGACAGAGTAAAGGCCTATGCCCGTACGAAGACGGAAGGACCTTAATAACAATAGGTTCCGGATATTAGGAGCCTAACTCTTATGCAAAAATCCAACCTAAATAGTAAAGGAAGTAGTGATTCCGAAACTACGAAAGTGAAAATCATCCATCGATAGTGCATGAAACTCACTGACTCTTCAGTAAAAGAGAAGCCAACAGAATTACTGTCTAAAAGGTCAGAATTTGAAAACTACTGTTTCCAGAGGCTCAAATGATTACTTAGCTAAATAAGAACCGAAGTTGAATTCCATATAGGAATTTAATCTAAAGATTCTAAGTCTATTTATCAAAAAGTTACTAACTGACTTAGATAAAGAGACATAAGACTCAATTGTAAACTATCATAGAGTGCATAGGTATGAGGTAACATAAACCTATAACCTTAATAATAACAGGCTGCAGTAGATCTTGTCAAACAAGTATACAAAAAAAGTTGCAATGAGTAGTATGGAGGGATCAACAATATGAACATAGTGATCCCTACACCAACGACGGAAGAGCCTCCACTTTAGCCGCATAGAATAGCGAAGAAGAGGATCTCCTATAGTAAGAAATCGCGTCCAAAGCTCATCCAGTACAATGCTTACAATGCAATACGGACCACACAACGGAATACGTGAAGGTTGCGACCTTGCGGGTTGTGATAAAGATGACACGATTTACCCAGCGAAAAAAGATCCTCTCAATGAGGAAGATTTCGCGTTAAGTCCCACAGTAGACATCAGAGTAAATTACCCACGGTCTCTGTGAAGACAGAGATGCTATCAACAGAAATGTATTGTGGTTGTTTATCTTAGCAATACCTGCTGAAACAACAGCGCCGGAGGATACGCATATCCTATCATTCCGTCCTATTAGATCAATAGAGCGTTAACAACATTAGCTCAGAGATCCGGACAAGCCAACACATACGTCTGCAATTGATTAGCAAGCTGTGTCGTAAATAAATTATCATTGGGCGCTCCCATAGATAGCAAATCTGATTGAATACTTGTTGTTGAGAGTCCATTCTGACGGCAACAAGCGACCCCTAAGTGAACGGGAGTCCGGTAAAACAATCAGACGACCCAGAATATGACGGACCGAAACAGAACTTGGTGTACTATAACCAACAGACGGATTCTTTCCATTAAATTGAATAACGGAAACGAATGAGAGCCTCCCTGGTTCTGGAGATACGCCACTACTGTCGAATTAACGGACAGGATTTGGACATGCGTTTCTGAATAATGTTCATCCAATGACATAAAGCAAGCCTAAAAAACATTATTCCGCGGAAGATAATTGCTTGCTTAGAGACTGCGGAACCCAAAGACCCTGGCACTTCGAATCCGTTGGGATCAATATTATATCCCAATCTGTTTGACTGGCAACCGTCATAACTATAACACTCGGATCTGGCAACTGCAGTGGCACTCTCTGAGTCAACCACCGAATGTTTGCCCCAGTCTGAATCTCTTGTAACACTAGATAGACAAGAGAACGTGTAAATCGAGCAATTCATGGATTGCTGAAAAGTTGCCGTCGAAGAGAGGCTTCTCCGAGAACGAAGCGACTCTGAGAGAGTTCTTCACCTTACTATCCACGCGCGTGGATGTAGCTAGGGCTGCGTCACGTCTAACCAACTCCAATCAGCCACTGAAGGGCGGAGTTATACGTGAACAAACTACTGCCCTCAAAAGAAATCACATTGAGAATAATATCCCGTAAATCTTTTCTTGAAGACGTAATGATAACGCCTCAGTAAGGTGGATTACGTATGATAAAGCGTCTAAGTCAAGTCTACTAGACATCATTGTCGTTTCCAACATTGTGGTTGGAAAAGACATAGACGGCGAAAAAAAATATTTCCAGTCTTTAACCACGCCGTCTAGACGCATATGAACTCTCGGTATGCCCTGCTCTGCCAAAATAAATTATTCGTATAAATGATAAAACGGCAGAAATGAGCATTGCGGACAAGAAACTAAACTATCATGCTTGGTAGCAGGCTTATATGCATATATAGCGTTGAAAAATAAAACACATGTTCTAATGACATTATTGGACTGTGTCGGTAAGTCAGGGACAATGTCCCTGAACCGATCCAAAATTCCGTGTCCAATGACGCTATAAGTCTCTTATCTAACATCGCAGCAATGTAGTCCGAAATAACAATCACTGGAAGATAATGCCAGAAGATATGAATGGCAGCTTCCGATGCTACGAAAGGGAAAACTCGAAATCTTTCGAATCCCTTCCGCCATCCTGTCGGACCCTATAAAGCGTTCGGTCGTCCGTACCTGATGCAACCGCAGACTGCACCGACCCAGCGCCGTCAGATAATTCCTGATTCGAGTAAGAAACTGTCGATTGCTGGGATGCTGCGAAACAACTGTGCTAACTCGGATAGCACATCCGTCACTGAGGCCTGAGGAGAAGCGGTCCTACAATGCATTGCCGCTGGAAGCTCCGTGATCGTTACCCCGTGCATACTACCAATATGCGAGCGAACGGAGTGTATAGGCCTCGTGTCCCTTGGCTACCGGATGGCGTGACCTATTCGCCGTGGAATCACTGAATGACAAAACTGATCGGATACTCAAGGTCACGTAGCCAATGTGCGGTCGTGTGCTCTGCTGTGAGGATGAGGAAGCATTATCGACAGTCTCTCAGACTGTCAATATAACGGAGCGTCCCGACCGACAGACATATGCTCCGAATGTAAAATATCTGAACCTCAACATGCGGTCCCCTATGTTGTTGGACGAGAGAGGGACCTCTCTCGCTCACAGTCCGGACGGACCTGGACAAGCCAGGAACCGGACTAACAGGCTTCCTCCGATCTGTCCTCAATCCGCCGTCACTGGGTGAGTACTAAAGTAATTATAGTGCTCGCATCACCCAAATCTCCTTCCTAGACCGCAATGGACGAACCCGGCAGCCGAACCATTCGATGAATGTACGCTACACCGGGTGAGCTAGCGAATGTCACTCCGTAGATCCTACAAGGGATCTCTTAGGCGATAGACATATTCCATGAGCACTTATTGCCGCTAGCTCTTCATTAACTATGATGACAGAGGCACACTTTTGAAAGACATCTCCGTAACTTTGCGAACAAGAAACCAGAAATGCTTGGTTATAGCAAGCATATAATAATAATATATATAGCGTCGTTCAATAATTCGAAAGTTTGTGTGACATTATTGGACTATGTCGGAACTGAGGGACGATGTCCCTGAACCAAACCAAAAATTTCTAAGTCCACCGACGCTATCAGTTTCTTATCCGGCATCGCAGCATTCTGGTCCGACGAAAGAAGCTGTAGAAGATCAAGTCAGATGACATACACAACAGCATATGTTGTTCCGAAAGGGAAAGCCCGAAATCCTCCAAATCCCTTTCGGTATCCCGTCGGACCGGATGAAATTTTCGGACGTCCATACCCGCTTCCGCGGAGCGTCCCGACCCAGCATCGTCGGATAAAAAATATGCGACAGATTCAGTTGATGCTGGGATGCTGCGATAAGCTGTGCTATTTAGGAAAGCACGTCCATTCCCGAGGCCTGTGCAGTAGCAGTCTTACGATGCATTGCCGCCGGAAGCTCCATGTACGTTGACTCCCGCACACTTTCCTATGCGAACGTCCAGAGTCTGCAGGCCTCGTGTCCCTGGCTACCGGATGGTGTGACCTGGTCGCCGATGATTCTCTGACTGGCGAAGCTGACTGGATATCCGAGGTCACGTAGCCAAGAGCGGTCGTGTGCGCTACCATGAGAATGAGGAAGCCTTATTGACAGTCTACTCCGGACTGACTATATGTCGGAGCGTCCCGAGCGACGGACGTATGCTCCGAATGAGAAACATTTTGTACCACAACATCTGGGGCCAGATGTTGTTGTACGAGAGAGGGGCCTCTCTCGCTCGCCGTCCGGATGGACCAGAACGAGCTATGAACCGGACTAAAAGGCTTCCTCCGTTCTCCCTCTAATACGCCGTCACTGGGTGTGCATTTGGTTGATTTATAGTGCTCGCATCACCCCAAAACTCCTTCTAGACCGCAACGGACGAACCCGGCTGCCGAACCATTCGATGAATGGACGCTACACCGGGCGAGCTAGCGGACGTCAAAGGCCGTCGAACCTATTAGGGTCCTCTTAGGCAATTGGCGTATTTACATGAGCACTTTTCCGCTAGCCCTTCATTAATTGTGACGACGGAGGCACACTGTTGGAAGACATCACAGATACATCACTCTAATCTTGATCGTCTGAAACAGAAATTGATAAAGTAGAGTGACCCTGCGGGGAAAGGACCGGAGTGTCCAATTCCCCACTAACATACCGTGACATACGCTTCCCATGTTGTCATCGAAATCATACGATACAGAACAGGAGTTAATGCGAGTATACTGACCACATATAGAATGATTATAAAAGTCAGAGGAAGACTTCCTCTTATTACAATTGATCAAAATCCTTTCAATGTGAAAAGAAAACAAGTCCTGGTACTCGCACCAACCCCTGGCAATCAAAATACATAATAATAATATGATCCATTAATATAGAAAAAATAATTGAAATCAAAATATTTTGAAAAAATATTTTTTCAGAACAGCCCAAGTTTCTGAAAAGTAACGTTGAGCCCCAATGGATCCCAAGCCTAAGTGTGGACAAAAATTTTAAAAATATTTTAAACAATTTATTCAACACTTACGAACAATAATAATGTATCTAGTTATGATTAAAATAACATCAAGATATTATTTTCAAGAAATCCCCCCCTCACACAGAGGGCTGTTGTAAATGTAAACAATGAGTGTAAAAACACTAAAATAAGACTCCAGGCACCCAGGCCCGGAATCAGTTACCAAAAATACACTATCTGATGCAAAACAGAGACTTCCAGGGAAGAAACTGCAGAACATCAGATGGTAGATGCAGAACACAACGCCTAACCACCCGTAGGTGAAGACGTAAACATGGGGAAAAGAACAGAATTCATTCTGTTATTCAGCTAAAACTCCCAAGAAAATTTAGTAATAATAATTACAGAAACTATGCCAAAAGCATGGGAGAATAGCAAGGGGGAACTTAAAGGAAAGGGAGAGAGGAAAACACTGAAAAATCAGTGTAACTAAATAACCAGAATGACAACAAAATGGCTGCTGCCTCGAAAATAGGTAACTTAACATAATTTCATTAAAAAATTTTAAGTTACAGCCCTGATAATATTCTGTCACACATTTTTCCTCTCCTCCTTCTCTATCCTCCTTAGAATCACCATTTCACTAATATTTATGTGTCTGGCATCATTTAAACTGAGATTTACAAGCACAAAGATCAGTCAGATGTTAACTGATGAAGGGCCAAACTTAGAATGATTAATGGCGCCAATTTCGGAACGTCCTTGACACTGCGCATGCGCAGTAGAGGTGAAGTGTGGAGGGCCATTCAGGACATGTTTTCTTTGGTTTTAGATGCAAATTTTGGGGATTGGGGGGCAAAATTTGTGTTTGGCCCTATATTTTAAGAGTTAGCACCAGCTATGTCTGGGTCATTGGTACAGTATAAAAATATGACCTGTAGACTGTGCTAAATGTTTTGGGGATTCGGGCGCCTATAGCATAACAGTTGACCAATCGCGAACAAAAGGGGATGTTCTCATCAAGACATTATATGGAGTCATCCTACTATGCTACAATGAAATCCCTCCATAAATACCACTTGTAGACTGTGCTAAAGGTTTTCAGGTTTTGGGCTTGGGCAGCCATCACAGTTGACAGATCGAGACCAAACGGGGAAGTTCTCATCTAGACATCATACGGAGTCATTCTACCAAGTTATAATGAAATTCCTCCATATTAAATATGACCTGTGGACTGTGCTAAAAGTTTTTGGGTTTCAGGCATGGGTAGCCATCACAGTTGACAGACCATGATTAAAAGGGGACGTTCTCATCTAGACATTATACAGAGTCACCCTACCAAGTTACAATGAAATCCCTTCACAAATATGACTTGTAGACTGTGCTAAAGGTTTTTGGGCTCAGGCAGCCATCATGGTTGACCGATTGGGACCAAAAGGGGACTTTCTCATCTAGACCTCAAACTGGCATATGAAATTTTGTGACAATCGGACAAGAACTACGAGGTGTTGGCTGTGCTGAAGGAAAATGTGAACAGACTAACAGACTTTCGCACGCATGATGGCAATAGCCTATCTTGACTTTGTCAAGTTAAGCTAAAAATACGCATAAGAGGCTTCTACATAGAATGACACAACAAAAAGAAACATAATTCATGAAACATTCTGATAAGATTAGATGAAAGACTGAGAAACAGTTAAGGGCTTGCAAAGCAGATGTGATGCAAGCATTGTGATTGTTGCGATCATTGCGATAAAGTAAAATCGGCGCCAGCTCTTTTCAGTTTGTAATTCAAGGTTATTACTTGAAGATAAACATAACCGCTGAATACATCAAGCCCAACGCGTCAGCTAGGTCTGAAAATCGCTGTCATTGCACCTAAATTAAAATCAGTCATTCTATTCTTATTTCACATCAGACATTCATGCATTCAGTAGTTTCCTGGTTTGATGCCAGAATATTTACAACTAGAGGTGTGACTGTCCCAGATGGGCCTGTCCATACCCCCGCTGCGATGATTATTCGAAGACAAAAAGTGGAACAACTAAGGTAAAAAAACAAGAATTTCATGTAGAAACCCATATTAAATCAAAGTTCAAGAGAGATAACCTGGTTAAAATTGTCGCAGATCAAAAAGTTTGGAATATGCACATGTTCACTTAGTAGTGATGATGTTTGAAAGGTTTCTTCAAAATCGGTTCTTTAATGTAGGAGGAGTTGCGCACACAAGAATTTGTTCGGACGGAAAGACATACGGACGGATGGATGGATGTACGGATGGATGTACAGGGCAATTCCTATATAGCCCCCACTTCTTCGAAGCGGGGGTATAATTAGCAGGTTTATTTAATTAACCAGTATTCAGTTATTTTAAAATGTTTTGCTTAATGAAATCTGCAGTCATCTTACCTCATTTCCTTTATCTTTTTCTCGATTTGCTTTTGAGAGTTTTTCTGCTGCTGATAAACCTATTGAAAAAAAACACAAAAGTTAAAATACAATCAATTAAATAAATAAAAGATATGAAATACATTTGTGTAAACTGTGTTCAGTTATATTTGTGAACCTTTTTTAAACTAGAGTGCACTGTCACAGTGCCGAAGCTGCGACGATTCGTGCAACGCCAATGATGTTTTAAAACTCGTTGGTGACAAAAAAACTTGTTGTGACAAAAAAACTCGTTGGTGACAAGGCCATAAATGTGAGAGAAATTATCCGAATGACATGCACTATTGAGAGGGTGTAGACATCATGAAGATACACATGCAAACAAAGTATGGTGTCATTCCATCAGTTATCTTAGGAGTTATGATGTTTTAAAACTCGTTGGTGACAAAAAAAACTCGTTGGTGACAAGTCCATAAATGTGACAGAAATTATCCGAATGACATGCACTATTGAGAGGGTGTAGACATCATGATGATACACTTGCATACCAAGTATGGTGTCATTCCATCAGTTATCTTAGGAGTTATGATGTTTTAAAACTCGTTGTGACAAAAAAACTTGTTGGTGACAAAAAAACTTGTTGGTGTCAAGGTCATAAATGTGACAGAAATTATCCGAATGACATGCACTATTGAAAGGGTGTAGACATCATGACGATACACTTGCACACAAAGTATGGTGTCATTCCATCAGTTATCTTAGGAGTTATGATGTTTTAAAACTCGTTGGTGACAAAAAAAACTCGTTGGTGACAAGTCCATAAATGTAACAGAAATTATCCGAATGACATGCACTATTGAGAGGGTGTAGACATCATGAAGATACACTTGCATACCAAGTATGGTGTCATTCCATCAAGTATTTTAGGAGTTATGGTGTTTTTTAAACTCATTGGTGACAGACCGACCGACCGCCCGCCTGACAGACAGACCGACATTGCCACATATGGAGCTGCCTGTCGCAGCTAAAAATAAATACTTCCCACATAATATTTGAGTTATTATAAAGTTTTGTTGAAAAATAGGAAACAAACATAAATCAATAAACAAAAATTACCAGATGTATTAACTGTTTCTTCAAGATTTTGTGGTTTTCCTGTCTTTTTGCCTTTCTTAACTGAACCCTGTGGCTTATCTGCATCCACCTTTTCTAGCTCCTGGTCAATATCAATTCTGAAATAATATTACAAATTTCAGTGAGATAGATGAGAAGTTTCGCATATCGTCCTCTGAGTTCCAATGTGTTCTATGTGCCAGTAGGCACATAGAACACATTGGAACTCAAGGGACGATATATCTAAACACTTGCATATGGCAGTTTTTGCATTCCACAGTATTCTGTGATGATTTGAATGCAAACACAAGCAAACTTTTTGACTGTAAGCAATTTTTTTTAATAAATTGGTGGTTCTATGATAATTCCACACTCTACTTGTAGATACAATGGCTGAGTGCTTCAGTCTGTTAAAAAAAGTTCAAAAGATACAGGTTTGTTGTCTATTGGTCTTTAACTCCTTGCATACTGCTAGCAGATATTCCCGATGAGAACATAAAATATCTTGCCACTGGAATATTGGGCATATCTAACCAAATCTCCCCCTGTAAACCAAATAGACGTTTATTTAGCCAATGACTTATTTAGTTAAATTTAGATGTATTTTTCATCAAATCTAGTCATTGAGCTTCACAGCAACCATGACAAGATTTGATTAAAAAATATTTTCAAAATACTCAGCGTGTATGAATAGCAATTTCCTGATTAGGCCTCACAAAGTAGATACTCTGTTTCTCAGGCCATTTTTTGTAATATTGCATGCGTGCGGGCGTTTTTTTATTTTATTTTTTTTTATTTTGTAATTATTTCTTTGCCATTAAAAAGTTCACGTTCTTGGTTTGTTTTATGTTTTAGGCCTCATAATCTACTTAACAGCATGGGTGGTGGTGTATTACGTCCCTTGAGTGCAAGAAGGCTTTGCAATGCTAAAGCATTGCAAAGCCTTCTAGCACTCAAGGGACAATTTTATTAACTTGGGTAAAATATCAGACATAGTCAATTCGATTTTGTTTTTTTTTAAGTTTGGATAGGCTATAAAAAGAGAGCATGCGGCAGCCAAAAGGACCATGCGGGAGGGCCTGAGAAACAGATTTTTATTTTGTTAGGCCTTATAACAGAAGTAAAAGTCAACTTCTGCCAACAGTTAAAACAGTGGAATCTTGGGGAATTTAATTGTCACTTTGCCAATGAAAATTATCCAATTAATAGAAGAATTCAATCTCTTTCCTGTATTCTGGAAATAAACTGAGTATTTATTTGATTACAGCTTGATTGACAGGGCTTCTCCTCAAGCATCTAATATGATGCTTGTAAAATAGTTGGTTAACCGATTGATCCTTCTGGTTAACAGATTGTCTGTTTGCCTTAATTTTTGTTTGCATAACCCCCAGGCGAACGGAAAGATCATTCGCCTGAATTACCAATGCCTGTTTTACTGAGATCAGAGACAATGGAGTGCAACCTTCACCTTTTCCAGTATGAACTGGCGATTATATAACACAAGAAATCATTGGTCAAAAAGTCCATTCAATTTACAGAGGATAAATATGATTAACCCTTTACCCAACGCAGATGATATCAAAATTTATTATTTTAAATATAATTTTTTAAATTTTTCAAAAAATTTCCAGAAAACCATATCATGTGACCCATCATTGGAACAAACTCAATGAGCTCATTCCAACGAGGGGTCACATGATATGGTTTTGTTGAAACTTTTAAAAAAATCATTTTTTTTCAACTGCTGAATTTGCATATTACGCGTGCGGATGTAGCCGATTCGTTGGGTAAAGGGTTCGCCCATATTGTACTTATTTTTGTAGTATGAGATTTTGTGTCATGGGCAGGAACATATGGCAAATGGTTTGGTGTTTAGAAGTTATATTCAATTTACAGGTTATGTAGTTAAGAGATATCCAATTAAGTGGACTCTACTATACTTGTACTACACACTTTTAAAAGACTTGCACTCCAAGCATTGGTTAATGGGTCATATTACAGTGGAGGCCAGTTAACCCTTTACCTAACAAGAAAAGCAGATGAAACTTGTTAACAAAATTCTTGAATAACTAATTTTTTTCATTTTTTTACATCAAAAACATAGCTTAAGACCCTGCATTGGAATGAGTTCTAAGTGCCGTTCCAATGAGGTGTCAAAAGCTATGTTTTGTGATGAAAAAGTAATGAAAATTCAATGGTAAATTTGGTGAATAGTGCTGGCCAGTTTTGACCGTTACATTGAATAAAGGGTTAACTGGATATCTCTAAAGTGAATAGCCCAATTAATCGAATATAACTTCCAAAAACAAAACCCTTTACCATTCCTTCAAATTTGACAAGTTAATTGCATATAGATCATAGAGTAAACTACAGTCAATTGAATTAAGAATCCTGTAATGTGTTGTGAAATTGCCCTGGCAATCACGGATTGCCCCTTGTTTATAAACCTATTTGGCTTCACTGCATCCAATCGATGCCTTTAAACCACTATATCTTGTTTCATCCCAAAAAGGAAAGAAAGCCAGTCTGATGGCAATATTCTGAAAAACACAAAGAGGACCAAAATGGTGGAGTGTAATTTACTTCATAGTTAATCAACTGGACATATCGAAATCTGAAGAAAATAACCATGGAGATTAAATCTGCATCCTCATCTACGTGGATGGTAAATTTGTTAAGAATACTTACTGACCTCAAGAATGGTCAAGAACATTTCTGAAACTCTAAGCAATAAGCCAGATAAACTAAAAAAAAAATCAGTTAGATCCAACAAAATAGATCTTCTGTTTCTCAAGCCATTTTCTGTAAAATTGCATGTGGGGGGGGGGGGGGGGTGGTGGGGGGTGGGGGAGTTTTTTATTCTATTTTTGTAATTATTTCTTTGCCATCAAAAATTCATGTTCTTGGTTTTTTTTATGTGTTAGGCCTCATAAGCTACAGAATAGCATGGGTGGTGGTGTATTTAATCCCTTGAGTGCAAGGTTTTGCAATGCTAAAGCCCTGCAAAGACTTGTAGCCCTCAAGGGGCAAATTTATCAATTTTATTAACTTGGGTAAAATATCAGACATAAATCAACTAATTTTTGTTTTTTGATGTTTGCATTGGTTATAAAAAGAGCGTATGCGGCAGCCCAAAGGATCATGTAGGAGGGCCTGAGAAACAGGTTTTTAACTTGTTTTGGCCTTACTGATGTCAGTTGTGAATAAGATGAAAGAATTCATGGAAGAACTTCATTTGCAAATGGCTACAAAATCAAAGTGCCTTAATATGCTCATAAATCAAGGTAATTATCTCCAAGCATATGCTGACAAGTGTTATCAAAACAATACAGTTGCAACTGGTTTGCCTAATAGAGTGGAACCCTGTTAATTGAATAGCCACTTGTCTAGTGTGAAAATTATTCAGTTAACAGGTGTATACAATTAACAGTGATTTGGTCACTTTACTTGTATTGTGAAGAAAAACTGAGCATTTATTCTATTATATCTTGTTTGACAGAGCTCATGGAGCTCTGTATTAGATGTACCGAGGCCAAATTCACCTGTAAACAAAGGGAATATGGTGACTGTCAGACTAATTTCTTGACAAATTACAGGACTATTTATTCAATTAACAGGAGTTTACTCTATGATCTATATGCAATTAACAGGTCAAATTTGTACTTAAACAGGGTTTCCGCTAGGGGAAAATTTGTGGGTCTGGTAGTTTAAAGAAAGTGAAACTCAGACGCCGAAGGAGGGGGGTCTGGGGGGGTTCTCTCCCCAGGAAAATTTCGATTTTTAGGTGCTCTCTGGTGGCCTCTGGGGGCATTCTGGTCGCTAAAATGCTGAATAATTAAAGTGGAAAATATGTATTTTTTCCTCCTACAATTCTCTAAATTCCCACGGGACACACAATACTACATCTGGTCGGAGGTTTCATAAAAATACAAACCCAAAACAACACAAAATCCACAATCCTGACAGTGACTGCGACGCTTGACCTCAATTTTTTTTATACAACCCGATACGTGCCAACGTAAATAATTGGAAATGCAGAGAGAACGAAATATTCGAAAAGAACCATGATGCGGACTTGTGACGTCATGCACGTGCAATTACATCATTTATCGCTCGAAATAAAAGCCAGTGATTTCGGACCAAACACGACAATTTGAGTCCGAAATTTTATAGGCGACGTTTAGGATTTGAACTTTGTTTCCCCTCTCGTCTGGGGGTTAAAAAGTATCAGGTTGTCGCCAATAGAAGGCACAGTATACAACATAATTATGCCTATATTACATAGAAACAAAGGATCCTGAGTGTCGTTACGATACAGCATTGTACTCGACATTTTAACCACCAGCTTTTCTGACTGATCATAGTATGATCGAAGGGGGGAATGGGTTTGGTCGACGGACCCGCAACCGGTCTAGCGGAAACCCTGACTTAAGGTATAGTAAATGGTTTTATGTTTGAAAATTGTATTCAATTAACAGGGTTATTCCATTAAGAAATATCCATCTAAAACTATCATTGAAGGGGATTAATACCCCCACTTTCGGCTTACTAGAATGCCCCTCTGAATCATTACAGATGGAAAATTTGGAAATATGCATATGTTCACTCATTAGTGGCCATGTTTAACCCTTTACCCAACGCAGGCAATATCAAAATTTATTATTTTAAATATCATTTTTTCAAATTTTTCAAAAAATTTCAACAAAACCATATCATGTGACCCCTCGTTGGAACAAGCTTGACAAGCTCGTTTCAATGAGGGGTCACATGATATGGTTTTGTTGAAATTTTTTGAAAAATAATATTTTTTCAACTGCTGAATTTGCATATTACGCAGGCAGATGGGGGCGATTCGTTAGGTAAAGGGTTAAGAAGGTTCATCGAAATCGGTTCAATAATGTAGGAGGAGTTGTGCACACAAGAATCTCATTTGAAAATCACTAAAAAAACTATGTTCAGGGGATATAACCTGGTTTAAATTGTCGCAGATGAAATATTTTTGAATATGCACATGTTCACTTGCTGGTCATAATATCTGACATGTTTGATCAAAATCAGTTAAAAATGTGTAGGAGTACTTGCATGCACAAAAATCTCATATACAAATCTATATTAAATCTTCTAAGTTGAAGGGGAGATAACCTGATACAAATCATCAGATGGAAAATTTGGAAGTATGCGCATGTTAACTCATTAGTTGCCAAGTTTAAAGACGTTTCATCAAAATTCAGCTCAATAATGTAGGAAGAGATGTGCACACAAGAATCTCATTTGAAAATTCATAATAAATCTAAGTTCAGGGGAGATAACCAGGTTAAAATTGTCGCAGATGAAAAATTTTAGAATATGTGCATGTTCACTTACTAGTCATAATGTTTGAGATGTTTGACCAAAATCGGTTAACAATGTAGGAGTAGTTCCATTCACAAGAATGTTTGGATGGACAGACAGATGGATGGATGGACAGACATACAGGGTGCTAACAAAATAGCCCTCTCTTCAGAGAAGTGGGGTTATAATTATGTGGGGTCCACTGTTCTGTAAACTTTGGTACTTTTGAGA
Source organism: Pictodentalium vernedei (assembly GCA_031216915.1). Classification (NCBI taxonomy): domain Eukaryota; kingdom Metazoa; phylum Mollusca; class Scaphopoda; order Dentaliida; family Dentaliidae; genus Pictodentalium; species Pictodentalium vernedei. Next base: position 107,287,123 of record CM062288.1, read on the forward strand.
GTAGAATAGATGACAGTGACTTTGTTATTATTGCTACAAATATTGGTGAGGAGGAAAGGAAAATGAAAATCTTGTAGGGAACGTGGAAGAAATAATCTCAGTTCCCATGGAGGACATGTTAAGTTCTGTCCGAGTCTTGGATTCAGCTTGCCTGAAGAAATGATATGCAGACAGACCAGCTTTGGTTAAGATTACCATAGGATCTATTGATCAAAAGGTGTTAATTCTGAGACGTAAACAGCGATTAAGGAAATCCACAAAATTTAAAAACTTCCCTCAGAGAAGAGAAAGCTCATCAAGAATGGTTAATAGAACTTTAAGCAATGACACTTTTGCGTAAACTATCAGCTGAAAAAAGACTATATGGTCATAAGCAATGGAAGAAATTACGACAAATGCCCAGGGTTCACAGACAGAGGCTGATAAAATTCAAGGCCATTTCCTAATATATTTCAGCATTTTCAAGGCCATACAATTGCCAAATTCAAGAATTTTCAAGGATCTACCTTCACTAGTCCTAGCTAGGACCTCCGGTAATTATCCCAAGGAAACTCGGTGGAGGGGGTAATGATCTGAATTTCATCAGTCTGGCAAGGACCTGAATTTTATCAGTCATTACCAGCATCAACCCTGGTCATGTATATGCTTGCTAATAAATTTCAAGCATATATACATGATGTTAAAAGTCTTGAATGTTCAAAAAATGCTGATGAAGCAAGTAATCCTAACTTTTTAGTTTTATATGCCAGAGTTTATGAAGGCATAGTCCTAAGCAGGACCTCTGGCCATTACCCCAAGGGAAGTGAGAAGAGGGCATAATTACCAGAGGTCCTAGTTAGGACTTTGCCTTCAAGAACTATGGCGTAAAAAACTATACAGTTTTGATTACTTGCTTCGTCAGCTTTTTATGAATATTCAAGACTTTTCAAGGCCTCCTGACACATTTTCCCCGGATTTCAAGGCCTTGAATGACCCTTTGTCAAATACAAGGCTGTTCTTTGAATCCAAGACCCCAATGACTGGTAGAGGCCACCCAGTAACTCTGAATTGAGACTTTCTCATAAGATTTTAATGAGGAATTTGATAATCCAATTTATGAGTGTCAATAGATTTATTTATAGGGGTTTAATGACATTTTCAACAGCCAGGGTTACCTCGTTTCACATTGTAAATAGATGAAAGCATAAACCAATATAGGTGCACCGACTTTTTAATTCTTTCCCCCAATGTTACAGCCCAAACGAACCTGCGCTATTCCCCAAAAATCACCATTCAATTTTCATTATTTTTCCCATTTTTTGTCTCAAAAATATAGCTTATGACAACTCATTGGAACAAGCTCACTGAGCTCATTCCAAAAAGGGGGCATAAACCAATGTTTTTGAAGAAAAAAATGAAAAAATTTAGTTATCCAAGACTTTTGTTTACATGTGTCGTCTGCTTTTCATGTTATGTAAAGGGTTAAATGATGCAACCCTTAGTTGCTTAAATGGAAAATTTAAACCATCAAAGGATAAGTTTACATGTGACAGTGTAAATGGGAAATCAGTTGTCAATTAAATATGTCTTTCACACAACATTTAAAAGGATTGTGTTAATTTTCAAGTAGTAACCCAATCTATGAACTTACTTATCCCATTCTCTATATTCTCTTGGTACTACTTTTTTCTTCTTGACTTCTGGCATACCATTTGTTTCCTACATGATAAAAAATGTGTTTGAAGAATCAAATTAGAATCACAGAGTCTCTCCTACTCAGGGCTAAAAATAAGCGGTGTCGCGTCACTTTTTGCTATGCAAAACTTGCAAAAAGCTACACAATGTTCAATTTTGTATAGCATTTTGCGATACAAGATAATCAACTGCAGCCTATTAGGCTGCAGTTGATTATCTTGCATCGCAAAATGTAAATGAAAATTTGCAAACAAATTTGAAAACTAGTTCACTGATGCTTTACTTCTGATTGTGGAACATTCCAGGCATAACTCAGATTAACTCTCCATCAAGCATCATTAGCAACTTCATATGTAAGATGAATTCTATTGGTTTAAATTCTTCCTGTTTTTACAACATTTTGCATAAAATGTCCATTAAAAATAACTTCAATCCCATCAAATTAGAAATCCCAACTTCCATTTTGAAAACTCTGTTAAACAACCACGACGTCATTTGAAAATATCCAAGTCCATGCAACCTTAAAGGCAGTTCAGTTAAAAAAAACATAGTAAATGTTTCATGTGTTGCAGATCATTTGGAAATGCCCAGAAAAGGATTGAAACTATTCTATCTACTTAGAAGAATTCAATACAAAACAGCATAACATAACTCCAGTATACAAAAATAGCTATGCAATTTTTACAAAATGCTATTCATTTTTTGGAAATGTGTAGCATTTTGCTTCGCATAGAAAAAAAAGTTATTTTGAGCACTACTCCTACTCCTGTTGATACAGTGTTACTAACTTTCATGCTCAATAAACAGAGTTGCTATGTTTTTTTCTGATGCTCCAGCAAACCAGTTGTACAGAGATCAGTGGTCTCACCCTAACACAATCTGGTCACAATTCACAAGATTATGGAACTATAAAGGACGATGTAACTAAGTCACGGACGATGTAACTAAGTCACTTATTTACTTTCTCACCCAAACACACATCTTTCTTTACAAATGGAACGAAATATTGCTTTTTGATTGGCTGATAGACCGGGTCGTGGCTGAGGTAGGTGTCACCCGGAGAGGGAGAAATTCTCATATTGATTTTTCTTTTCTGGGTACCATTACATATCAGAATTTTTGGGGTATCTGGGCCAAAGCCCAGAAGTTTTGGAAAAAATGGTCCAAAGCATCTAAAATCTCCCAAAAATGGCTAAATTTTTGAAAATCAGTTTATGAGGTTAAAATGGTGAAAAATCAGATTAAAATTTTCCGTAACTGAACTCATTTAGTGTAGTTTTAATTCACAAAAAGAAAAATTAGAAAAAGAAAGACGGTTTTTAAAAAAAATTCAAACATACAATTTTTTTGACAATTTTTAACCGAATTTCAATTTTTCAAGCAGCAAAAAATGGTCAACATTGAAAAACCGTCATGTAAATCTCCACCAAATGAATTTTTAAAACATCTCACTTCATTTTTGCAACTATCCAATAAGAAATAATGGTCATTCATTGAACATGTTTCCTCATATTCATGATATTGTTACCCCTACCCCTAAAAATAAATTTTGTTTAAAAATCAACATATTTGGACAAATGATAGTATTTCATAATTTCAAACAATCATCTGTTTACTAGACATAATTTTCACTGTCCACATCACTCTCATCTTCACTTTCGATATAATCTACTCCATCAGAGTCAACAAGAATCTCCTCAATTTCATCTGGAAAGATGTTTTCATACCACTGGGGCAAAACCTTATCTGTCTACCCATGTTTTAGAAAAACTGACTTCTTCCAACATTTTCAATGTTGAAAGTTTCCATAGTCTTGCAATGCAGTTCAGGTGCAGAACATGGAGATTTAAGGAATTGCGACACGGGGGTAGTAGTGACATGTCAACAATTTGATTTGATTTAAGTGTTTTCTGCTATGTACCATAACAAGCTCGGTTCACACTTTTTTCTTTCCTGTTGTATATTTCACACACATATTCTTCAATCAGACAGAAAAGTTCATCACTTACTTCCCATGAAGTGTTTTCAAATGCCTTTCTTTCTTCAGAGCTTTCCAACAGACAAAGTCTTTTCACTTTTTCTGAAGAAAGCAGAATTATAATCCGAACCAGGAAAAAGCCCAGTTTCGAATGATGTTGTGCATGGTGTGACCAAGGGAAAAGTTATAACATTAAAGCACTTTCTTGTTGTTGGCCTTCATAATATGATAGGTCAGAAAGCTCCAATCAACATTTTATCTTACTTGGGCACTGTATTAGCTATAATACAGTATGTGATATTGAAAGTGCTGAAGCCATGACTGCACAAATAGATTCTTCATATAACAATAATCTGAATCTCTTACCAAATTCATCCACCGCTGTGACAACTGTGTCCTGGGCTGACAACTTCAATATATCTCGAACTATAATGGGACAAAATGCATTCGCTGATGTCACACATGTTGCCGCCTTTCAGACAAATCTGAGGTGTCCTTTCATTCCGAATCGCGAACAAAGATTAACAGGTCTGATGTCAAATGTAGTGTTGAACCAGACTCGGGTGATATACCACAACGTTCTGTGAATCAGAAGCAGGAACCAACAGATGACTATAGACATAACTGTACCCCATGCAATGTTTCATATGTGGTCTACATTCTTAGAATTATATAGCTGTGGACGACATTAAGACTTGCCACTTTCATGGATCCTGTTCTACCAATGTTATCTGGTTGGCTGATGTCCCTTCGAAAAAATAACAATTTGGTGGTAGATAAAACAGAAATAACCTATCTACCTCCCATTGCAAATCCTATCAATCAGTACTCTACATTGTATGCACTGTTCCGTATATTAAAAAAACTTGCGATCACTGCCAAAATGCCTTATGTCAACATAAACTTCGACATCAGAGCTGCAATCAATGCCTATAAGTTATTATGGAAATTCCCAGAAGGTTTTCTGAATGTGATGATACACCTTGGCGATTTCCATTTTTTGAAGAAAAACTTCTCTGTCTTGGGCAAACTAATTACAAATTCAGGATTTGAAGACATCATTTTTCAAGATGAATTATGTTCTTCTGGATGTTTGGTTGGTATTTTAAAGGGGACTCATTATAACAGATGTTGGAATGTGCATGCCATTTTTTTGAAGCACTGTCATGATTGCTGACTGAAAGATTTTTGGACACTACTGATATTAACATTCCCGAGGAAATACAAGCTCAATTAGACTTCTCCTCAGCTAATACAAGTAAGATAGACATATTGCTGAAGCTTCCAAATGTTGAAAAATACATGATGTTGTTTGAGGAGCTCAAAGATGATGTTCGAAAAGGATCATATGGACCAACTGCTCAATTCAGGCTCATATACTATATGGATATAATGGAATGTCAACATATTTTGCATACAGCCATTTCAACAAAATGATTTCGAAGTAAGAAAGTATAGATGGAAATTCATGTTACCATATTTGTTTGCTATGGACAAAACAATCTGCTAGATATGGTACATTCTATGTTATGACTCTCAACAATATAGATGTTATATATCCAGGTAATTAGGAACTTTCACATACATGTGGGCTATCTGTGCTTCTATCTGTTCAAGCACAGCTATTGATCAGTGAGGAGAACAGACCATCGACCGAGATGCTATGGTTGCCGCCGGTGTGAGACTGTTGAATCCGAATGACAATGTTTTATTCAAATGGACTATGAATAGTTCGTATCAAGCGAAGAACACAGAAGATTTGAGAACAAACGCACAAGTAAACTCTTCTGAAAATGTCTACAGACAGAGTCGTCCATCGCAAATTCTATCTTTGGAATCAAATGTATCAAAAGTTATGAAAGTGTTGACTGAAGAATATTTAAACCCTTTCAGTCCAGAACTGAACAAATCTTCATTATCATACTGAGTTCAGGTGTGCCTCTCGATTCTGAAGCAACAAACGCAATATTCAATATTCTGCCAACCGGGATATCAGCTCATAAAACATTTGTTCAATAACGTTTGTAGTGTTCAGATGTTCAATTTCAAAACCTAATAAAGCGAAATTCTGTAAAAGTGCTTTCGAAAGCTGTCAGAAGCAAACATTTGAAAATTAACCCTTTACCCAACGTAACGGCCAAAACCGGCCAGCGCTATTCTCAAAAATCGCCAATTAAAGTTCAAAATATTTTCATTTTTTGTCTCAAAAACATAGGTTATGACCTCTCGTTGGAACGAGCTCGTCGAGCTCGTTCCAACGAGGGGTCATAACCTATGTTTTTAAGACAAAAAATGAAAAAAAATAGTTATTCAAGAATTTTTTTTGCAAGTGTCGTCTGCTTTTCATGTTAGGTAAAGGGTTAAAGAAAAATCAATGGTTGTTGAGGCAAACAGAGACATTCTTGATAAATTGTTGGCAACATCAAGGGAACAGGGAAAAGTTATAGACTTTGAAAAAGCGTTGGAATATCCTCTATCTCCAGTTCCACTGAGCTTTGCTTTTTCCGACAGCAGTATACGATCAACACCCAAAAATGTTCTGATGGAGATTATTCAGAAGAATATTTCTGCAAATACACCATTACCGCATCGATCATCCATTTCGGCATACATTGTTGACCTGATAGCACTCATTAGGGTTCAGGTAGCACTTTTTGAAACTTATGAGGAATTTGTTATCAAAGTGATATGTTCTCTTCGTAAGTATTATAACCGAATCGACTTAGTTTGTGTTTCTTACAAGGATGTTAGTTTGAAGGCTGGAGAGCATTTGAGACGTGGTTCATCCAATGAAATCTTTGTAAAATCCGACCATTAAAAAATGCCTCGAGATTTTTCAGATTTTCTCAAATGCGACAAAAACAAATCCAGATTGACACAAATGTTCGAAAATGTTTTATCCAAGAGAACAGAGTTCGAAGGTAATAATCCTCTCTACTTTCAATAGTTGTTTACATTTCACTTCTGAGGGAATAAAACCTGTGCCAGATTTCATTAGCAATCAAGAAGAAGCAGACACCAAAGTCATTCTGCATGCTAAGAACATAATGGATACAACCAAAGGTTCAGTCATCATAGGTCACTCTCTGGTGATTCAGACATAGCTGTTATTGCTCTTTCGATATTTTGCCCTGCTACTTGCGCTCAAAGGGTTTTTCTGGATTCAAACAAGGGTGTACATAGACATGTTATTAATCTTGCAGATGTTGACCTCAGTGACATTCAAAAAGAACCATTAATCGGTCTACATGCATTGACAGGGAATGATTATAATTCTGCTTTCTTCAGAAAGGGAAAAGACTTTGTTGGAAAGCTCTGAAGAAAGAAAGGAATTTGAAAACACTTAGTCAATTAGGCAATTCATGGGAAGTAAGTGATGAACTTTTCTGTCTGATTGAAGAATATGTACGTGAAATATACAACAGGAAAGAAAAAAGTGTGAACCGAGCTTGTAATGGTATACACCAGAAAAAACTTGAACCAAATCAAATTGTTGACATGTCACTACTACCCCTGTGTTGCAATTCCTCAAATCTCCATGTTCTGCACTCGAACTGCATTACAAGACTATAGAAATTTAAATTTTATAGTAAATTTCCTTTCTTATTAAATCTACCACAATTGTTTAGTACAGGCTTGCAGTACAGTGGAAGTCCCTAACTCGGAAAATATACTCTCTATTTTGATCTTTCCCAAGCGATTTGGGAAAGAAAAATGGTGCAAATGCAAAGAAAAAACAAGAGGCCCCAGGGGGTCTTAGGCACTCACCGAACGTTCCATACTGTTAAAACACAAATTTTATCAAAAGCTATTCTTAAGGTTCTAAAAAGTAAATCTATACTCTCTGTGGAGCTAAACATCAACAGGACTGAATGGGACAATGCTGCTGATCAAATATCAAAAATTTCTGCATGATGGTTCTGAAGAAGATTTTTAAAGAATTTTCCTTGAGTTGCACGAAGTAAACATTCACGCCCCCATAGTGAGCCCCAATATTGATCAAAAGACTCAATTTGAACAAATGTGAATCCAACCCATACCAAGATGCTGCATAGCAAATATCTAAAGATTCTGCCCACTGGTTCTGGTGAAGGAGATTGTTAAAGATTTTTTCTTAAATTGCACTAAGTAAAAATTCACGCCCCCACAGTGAGCCCCAATATTGGTTGAGGGACTCGATTTGAACAAACTTGAATCAGACCCATACCAAGATGCTGCATACCAAGTATCAAAAGAATCTGCCCACTGGTTCTGGAAAAGAAGATTTTTTAATAATTTTTCTATAATTCATACGGTGCTATCAGAGTTATGCCCCATACAGAGCCCCCAAGGGACGTGGCCATTTCATTTGAACAAACATGAATTGCCATATAGTAATGAACATCCACATGAAGTTTCATGAAAATCGGACCAGTGGTTTCAGAGAAGTTGTTTGAAAAATGTTCACGACGAAGGACAGCAAGTGATAAGTTGAGCTCCCTTCGGTGAGCTAATAAGCCCAAACTGGGTCGAGTGCTACCGGTGCAGACCTAGTAGGGGATGCTCTTCTCCAAGTACAACTCCACGACTTCCATTGCCAGTGCGCATACACGTTGCTAAAGACTCATTCTTTTGAATCCGCCAATGTTAGAGTTATGTGATCAGAGGGGAGGAAGGATTCTTACACGAATAAGAAGACGGGAGGGACTCCATGTAAACAATTGTGGTAGGTATAATAAGAAAGGAAATTTACTATAAAATTTAAATTTCTTGTCAACCTACATTACATTTTGTTTACTACAGGCTGAATAGACAATAGGATGGAGGGAATCACATAACCAACCCACACATAACCCAACTGCACTGGAACCGTGGATAGAGGAAGAGGTCTCCAGGCCTATCAAACCATAGCCACACAAACATTAGTAAAAGACAATGAGAGATGAAGTGTACGGTTCTGTGCGACGCACAGACAGAAATGGACAGTAACAGCACAGAACTGGAACTGACCTTGAGACTAGCCTAATGGCTAGGGCAAACAACAGTCTGAGCAGAAGAAAGATGGCCCAAAGCAAAATGGTCCTCTGACTGCTCCTGCAACTGATGCAGATAGAAGGTGGAGAAAGTAGTACTATTTCTCCAGTGGGCTGTCTGCATAACATCTGCCAACTTGATGGAGTTAAAATAAGCCCAAGAGGTAGACAATGCACGCACCTCGTGGGCAGAAATACAATTGGTAATACAATCACCAGTCGCTAGACAAGCGTAAGACGTGCGAATAGCAAGACAAATCCATCGAGAAATGGATTGAGGAGAGATCTTCTGTCGACCAGGAATAAGAGACAGAAAAAATTGTTTCCAGCCTTTCCTAATGAACTGTGTCTGATTGAGATAAATGCGAATAGCACGAACCGAAAAAAAGCAAAGGGTGGTTACCCTCAACAGAAGGAAGAGCCCTGATACAGATTGTAGGTGGAGTAGTTTCTAGTATCTGATTTTTGGCCAGAAAGGAGCAATCAGTGGTAAACGTAACACTGTTGGGAGAGCTCCTGAAAAAGGACGGGTCAAGCGAGAAGGCGTGAAGCTCACTAACCCATCTGGCTGAAGCAAAAGCCATCAGAAAAGCGGTCTTGTATGTCAGAAAATGCATATCCACCTGGGATAGAGGAGGTTTGAAAGATTCCATCTTGGAGTAAGCTGCAAAATCCTAGGCCTTTTCATGGAAAGGTGCCGAACAAGCTTGGAGAGGTATGGATTAGTGCCGACACGACGCTTCCCCAGATACGAAAAGATCTCCGAAAGCATGAACGTGTACCCCTTGATGGTAACAGGCTGGAGACCCCGAGAATCAAACAGATATACCAGAAACTGCGCAATCTGTGATATCGAAGGACTGGCATAATCAACAGAGTGATCAGCACACCATCGACAGAAGACCTTCCACTTAGCCGCATATGCTAAACCAGTGGAGTGCCTCCTTGAAGAAGAAATGCACTCCACCGCTCGTCTCAAAAAACCTCTACAGAGGAGACAGAACCTGACAAAAGATATGCGTGAAGGCACAATGAAGTCGGGTCGACGCGAAGCCTCCTCAGGTGACCTTGGCAAAGAAGGTCGTGACATAGAGGGAGACGTGCCGGAACCGCCACCAGCAGAGAGCATAGCTGATTGAACCACACCCGCTGAGGCGACAGGGGAGCGATCAGAATGATTCGACAACTGCAGGTTCGAATCTTGGCTAGAACCTGAGGCAGAATCAGAACCGGTGGGAAGGCGTAGCCAACTAGACCGTTCCAATCGAGTGACAGAGTGTTCACGACAAAAGCCAGAGGATCTGGACATGGGGACACGAAAGTGTCCACCTGATGGTTCCAACGAGTCGCAAAGAGATCAATGTGGGGATGACCCCAGAGATCGCAAAGCGACTGGAACACTGCCCTGTGGAGCATCCACTCAGTGGAGATGACCCTGCCTTGTCGGGACAGGGAGTCGGCTAGGATGTTCCGACGACCAGGAATGTGACGAACCAACACCCCGGCGTTGACATCCTGAGCGAGCAGTAGAAGATCCCGAGCCAATTCGTACATGGGAACTGAGTGCGTGCCACCCTGGCTCTGAATGTAAGCAACCACTGTCGAATTGTCAGACAACAGAAGGACCTGGCAATTCGACAGGTGAGGGATCAACTGCCTGAAACTCGGAAGAAGAGCAAGAAGCTCCTTCTGGTTGATGTGCAGAGCTGCCTGATCCTGGTCCCATGCCCTGTGAAGGGAAAAACCTAGAGGATCCAACTTCGCACCCCATCCGAGATCGCTGGCATCTGCTGTCAGAACACGATGGGACGTGGATAAGTCAAACGGAACCCCCTGCATAATCCACTGAACATCCGTCCAGTGGAGAAGGTGAGGATGAAGAGAGTCTAGTAACTGAAGCACCAGATCCAGAGGATCAACATTCGGCCTCTAACGACTGAGCAGAAAGTGTTGGAGAGGTCGGACATGCAGCCGACCCAGTAGAATGAGATCTGTCACAGAACCGCAGAGACCGAGCATCCGGAGAATACTATGTGCTGTCGCAGACGTGGACTGGGACAGAGTCAGAGCAAAAGCTGACAGAATCACAGCAATTGCCTGGGGAACCGCCACTGTATTGAACTGAATACAGAAGTCCATCCCCAGATGACAAAACGACTGAGAAGGGACCAGGTCCGACTTCTCCTCGTTGACTCTGAACCCTAGCGATGTGGGCAGGCTCAACAGAGTGTCGACATCCGACTCCAGATAAGCAGCATTGGAATGCCTATGGAGGATATCGTCTAGATATGCCGAAGTAATCACCATGGACTGTGTGCGATTGAAGGGTACCACATGCGACATCAGTCAGGTGAAGGCCCAAGGAGCCAGGTTGGGGTCTTAAGGCATGGCCTTGAACTGGTAAACTTGCCCCAGAAAAGCGAACCAGAGATACTTTCGCGATGTCTGATGAATGTGAATGTGAAAGTAAGCGTCTCGCAGGTCAATGCTGGAAGTGAAATCTCCCTGGTGAATGGAACGGCGGACCGCCCTGAAAGTCTCCATGCTGAACTTGGGAGCAATGATAGACTGGTTTGGGATACTCAGATCGATAACCGGTCGGAGTCGGCCGTCCTTCTTCGGCACCAAGAACAGGCGGAAATAAAACCCCGCTGACTGAATGTTCTTAACGACCTCAATCGCCCCCTTTGCCAGGAGATTGTCTATCTCCGTGGACAAAAAGCTCCCGCCGTAAAATGTCTAAAGGAACTGTAGTTGGAAGAGGCACTCTTGACAGAGTGGGGTGCCTCCGGAAGAATATTCACAGCCCGGACCGAACAATATCTAACACCCAAGGATCGGATGTGATGGTGGCCCAATGGTCTGCGAATTCTGCTATCCTTCCTCCAACCTGGGACGAATTGAGGTGAGGACCTTCATTTCGAGCCCCAACGAGGCCCACGAGAGGAGAAACCACCTCTGCTATATGAAGAATTCTGAGACTTACCTCTAGCCTGCCGACGCTTACCCTTACCCCGTAAGAAGTAGAAGTGGTGGCAGGAGGATCAGACCTTTGCTTCGCAACAGAAGCAGAAAGGTACTTGTTAGGCTTTGAACGGCCCCTGCCACCAACAGAAGGCTGATCAAGCTGATGAAGCAGCAGCTGATCTTTGGAATGATGTAGGACGTCACCGGACCGTCGCCACGGAACCATGGAACAGTTGCGGACCTGCCAAAGAAACAGATCGAAGAGCAGCGCGCTACCCCCTCAGGAAGGGAACGGCCTGTGTCCAGCACAGCGTCCCTGCGAACTAGTTCCAAGTTAGCCGTGTTACAGGCATGCGTGTGAGTAAGATGCATGAGTGCCTTGGACAGTACACACAAAGGAGTCTGTACATCATCAAACTTATCTGGGGGCAGATAAGCAGCTGAGGCAGAGACGACATGATCTGAAAGAGAAAGCATGCCCAGCATCTCTCTCGATAAGACCAACATGAACTCCAGAGTCGCCATAGGAGTAACGGCCGACTTGGGCTTGGAAAGCCTGAGGGAGTTGGAGTCCTGATTCAAGTCAGTCAAAGTCTGGCAGACTGACAGATTGGCAGAATCGTAGGAACGATAACGCGCCGGAGGCAAAAACGTGTCAACCCTGGTGAAGAACGACATCTTCATAGCCTTGGAACTCAGCTAAGAGTCCAAAGCTGTAAATGCTTCAACCACCTGTACCGACTGGCATGGTCGAAGAAGCCCAGAAGCAGGTTGCTCCACAGTCTGTAGGTGCGCGACTGATGATCGCGGCCTGGCTGACACTGTCGGCTGGTTTGACGGTTTGAGATCCGGAAGGAACCCAAACACAAAGTTAAGAGCTGCCCCCAAGTCAGAAGACTGTTGGCTCTCGACATCAGGTATGTCGAACTCATCCCCGGAGTTGGAAGACACATAGCCCATCATGGGCAAACCAGCCGACGCCTCCCATGGTGTAGGCACACCAGGGGGATCAGAAAGTGGCTTGTTTCCAATGCTGGGAGGCGGTGCCATAGCAGGCGCCTGGAAACCACTCGCTGGAAACAACTGGAAGGCTCTTGGACAGAATCTGAGTGAGTAAGGAGAGGGCCTCCCTAAGCTCACTGCCCGTGTCAGCCGGTTCAACATGGAAACGAACCAGCAAAGGGGCTTCACTCCTGACCCTTTTAACCAGCGAAAGGTCACGATCCTCAAATACACCAGAAGCGGGGCAACGGGTGGCAGCCGAAACATCTGAAGGCAGACGTGTATAGGGGTATGACATACCCCGAGGATCTACATAGCTGGAACTCAGGAGAGTTGCCGCGGACCTCTGAGGGACAGAAGGTCCAGCCTGCAGAAAAGGCGTTGGTCCCGCAAAACTGGCCATGTGATCAGAATGCGTGGATGGAAATGCCACAGAGTTCATAGTGGCCCCAACATGAACATCCGAATCCAATGAAAAAACTGTGGTGCTTGACGGCGGAGAGACCACAGTAGAAGGTTTGGCCGGCAACCCTTTCCAACTTTGTCGAGTTGAAGTCAGGGAAGGCTGAGGCCGATATCCTACGTCAACACTGCCAGACATCCCGGTAGACCCCTGCAGGGATAAGCCGAGGCGGCTAAAACGATAACTGATGACGCAGCAGACGGAACAGCAGTAGTAGCAGATACGTTGGAAGTCGATGAGGCTGGTGTAATTGTGGAGAGAGCACCCACGCTCGGCTCTGAAGGAGGAGTCACAACCCTAGCAGGGCTCGTTTTTCAACGGGAATCTGGGAACCCGATTCTCGTAATATTCCCGTAAACACAACCAGCGGGAATCCAAATGGATTCCCGTGTATCCCAATGTATAAATCTTATATTTTTTAGTTTTATTTACCTTTTTGACCTAAGTTGCATTCGCAAACTGAAAACTTGATCTCAATGACAATACCAGTTAGTAAGTTCGAATGTACTGTTTACAGAATTGTGACATATTTGGTTGAATACAACTGAACTGGAAGTGGAGTAGAACTGGTAGACTTTTAAAAACTGCACCGTTCCTGCGCAATAGAATTTCGGCCATGTTTCCCAAGTCATTTCGTCCCCCGTTTATAGTAAAAAAAAAAAACACACCACATGGCGAAATGACCATAAAAGTCTGAAACGACCAAAGAAGTACCGAATGCCTCGGTGATAAAGTAACCAGGTGTTGACGTGATCAGATGATGAAGGAACATCGAAATTGAAAGTGTAAACTTAATTTCAACAATGGCGAGTTGGTGGGGCCACTTTTTTATCCGCTGTCTGTAGAAACACTGGTTCACTGTTGCTATGACTACCAGTACGGTATTGTTATTGTTATTGTTTAGCACCTTCATATCACTTCACACTCAACATGACATCAAGTGAGGATAACGAGAACAAGAGGCCCCAGGGGGCCTGAGGGCGCTCGCCTGACATGGTAGCCTAAATATCAACCCTGAGAATTGATTTCCACAGGTTGCATCTGCTCCTCCTAATAAAAGCTGAAACCAAATATCCAAATATTCTGACCAGTGGATCTAAAAAAAGATTTTTAAAGAATATTCCTCATATTGAACTAAGTCATAATTCGGGCTCCCACAGGGAGCCCATATATGAACCCAGGAACTTGGCTTTAACAAACCTGAAACTCACACCCCTAAGGATTCTGCACACCAATTATCAAAACATTCCGACTGCTGGATCTGAAGAAGAAGATTTTTAAAGAAAATTCCTCATTTTGAACCAAGTTACAATTCGAGCTCCCACAATCAGCCCAAATATGGACCTAGGGACATGACTTGAACAAACTTGAATCTTACCCCCCTAAGGATGCTGCATAAAAAATATCAAAAGCATTCATCTGCTGGATCTGAAGATTTTTAAAGAAAATTCCTCATTTTGAACTAAGTTGTCATTCAGGCTCCCATAGTGAGCCCAAATATGAACCAAGGGACTTGGCTTGAACAAACTTGAATCTCAGCCCCCTAAGGTTGCTCCATGCCAAATATCAAAACATTCCAACTGCTGAATCTGAAGAAGAAGATTTTTAAAGAAAAATTCCTCATATTGACTACGTTATAATTTGGGCTCCCACAGGGAGCCCAAATATAGACCCATGGACTTGGCTTTAACACACTTGAATCCCCCCTCCCGCCCCCAAGGATGCTACTCACCACATATCAAACCATTCCGACTGCTGGATCTGAAGAAGAAGATTTTTTAAGAAAATTCCTCATTTCGAACAAAGTTACAATTCAAGCTCCCACAGTGAGCCCAAATATGGACCTAGGGACATGGCTTGAACAAACTTGCATCTCACCCCCCTAAGGATGCTGCATACCAAATATCACAAGATTCTGCCTGCTGGATCTGGAGAAGAAGATTTTCAAAGAAATTTGCCTGAAATGCACTAAGTTCAAATTTGGGCTCCTATACTGAGCCCAAATATAAACCCAGGGTCCGATTTGAACAAACTTGAATCAGATCCACCCCACAATGTTGCATACCAAATATCACAAGATTCTGCCTGCTGGATCTGGAGAAGGTTTTTGAAGAAATTTGCCTGAAATGCACTAAGTTTGAATTTGGGCTTCTATAGTGAGCCCAAATATGAATCCAGGTGGCCGATTTGAACAAATTGGAATCAGATCCACCCCACAATGTTGCATACCAAATATCAAAAGATTCTGCCTGCAGGATCTGGAGAAGAAGATTTTTGAAGAAATTTGCCTGAAATGCACTAAGTTCGAATTCGAGCTTCTATAGTGAGCCCAAATATGAATCTAGGGAGCCGATTTGAACAAAATAGAATCAGATCCACCCCACAATGTTGCATACCAAATATCAAAAGATTCTGCCTGCTGGATCTGGAGAAGAAGATTTTTTAAGAAATTTGCCTGAAAAGCACTAAGTTCAAATTTGGGCTCCTATACTGAGCCCAAATATAAACCCAGGGAGCCGATTTGAACAAACTTGAATCAGATCCACCCCACAATGTTGCATACCCAATATCAAAAGATTCTGCCTGCTGGATCTTGAGAAGAAGATTTTCAAAGAAATTTGCCTGAAATGCAGTATGTTCAAATTTGGGCTCCTATACTGAGCCCAAATATAAACCCAGGGGGCCGATTTGAACAAACTTGAATCAGATCCACTCCACAATGTTGCATGCCAAATATCAAAAGATTCTGCCTGCTGGATCTGGAGAAGAAGATTTTTTAAGAAATTTGTCTGAAATGCACTAAGTTCGAAATCGGGCTCCTATACTGAGCCCAAATATGAACCCAGGGGGCCGATTTGAACAAACTTGAATCAGATCCACCCTACAATGTTGCATACCAAATATCAAAAGATTCTGCCTGCTGGATCTGGAGAAGAAGATTTTTTAATGTTTTTCCCATTGCCTACAGTGTTAAAAAGTGCTGACTCAGCACTTTTTCAAAGTCCCGAAACTGTGCCCTATGATAAAACCGATGGCGATTTTTTTTTACCAATCCTTTCTGTTGGTCCTAAGGAAGCTGCACACCAAATAAAAATTCTCGGTGCCGTGCAGTTTTGGAGATATGGGCGTTTTAAATTTTTTCTATTTTTAGCTCCTGCAGTTCCCACGGGGCTGCGGGAAATTTTTTTTTTACATAAATCAAGTACTCATGACCCAATAAGCCCTCACATAAAATTTGGTTGAAATCGGCTTCTCGGTTCAGAAAATAGAAATTAGAGGCGGGGCCAAATTTTTGCCCCTCCCATAATGCCAAATATTATCCCTCAAACTTCTCTTGAACAAATCTGAGTCTACACCTCAAAAGGAAGGTGCATACCATATATCAAGTCTCTGCTACTGCTGGTTCATGAGAAGAAGATTTACAAAGATTTTGGTGCCCCTTGGGGGCGTGGCACCACCCAGGAGGAGGGGCAACTTCATTTGAACAAATCTTAATAGGCATTAGGTAATAAACATTTAGCCAACATTTGAATAAAATTGGGCTAGTGGTTTAGGAGGAGAAGTCGATAATGTAAAGTTAACGCCGGACGGACGACGACGGATGCCGGACGACGGACAGAAAGTGATTAGTAAAGCTCCCCTTGAGCTTCGCTCAGGTGAGCTAAAAAGGGAAAGCCAATTTCAGCTGCTTCTTTTGAAGTGTGGCCAAACGAAGTCAAAGAAAGTTTCATTTTCACCAAAAATGAATCTGGGTCGAAAATTATAAAAGCCATCTGCCAATTATGCTCGAAGCATTGTAAGACCATCGTGACAATATGTCATGGTCGAATTGCATCTGATGTGAAAAGTTATGGTGAACTCGGGACTATGCATTTATTATTGCCAAATTTAAAAAGACATTTAACAAGTAATTGTCACAACAAGGCATTAGATCTTGAAAAAAAACCACGAAAAATCCTTGCTGATCAATCAACTTTAGAAAAAACGTTTAGTTTTGGGAAAGAGGCCGCAATCAAGCAGTGTGTGACCATTATGAATGTTGCATGGTATATTGCAGACAATGAAAGACCTTTCACCGACTTCCCCAAGTTGTGTGCTTTAATGGGTGAAAATGGTGTAAATATCTCAGAGGCGTACACAGACGACCATTCTGCTAGGGCTTTCTGTAATTTACTTGGAAATGAAATGAGGAATGACGTTCTATCCTCGGTTGAGAAATCAAACTTCATTTCATTTCTTGTAGATGGTTCCTCTGTTTACAAGAAAAAAATTTCTCATGAAGGAGAACTTTTTTACATAAGAACTGCCAATGATCTCTGTCCTAAAATTGAACTGTTTGATTTTATTTCAATGAAAGACTACATCAGCGTGAATGCAAATAATCTTACACATGCCATTTCAATTTGCTTGTTATCAGTTTTTGGTCATGATCCTGGCACACACAAGTCATGTGAACATAATGACGGTGATGGTCAGAGTGATTGTAATCAAACTGAGGCTATTATTTTGACATCTGAAACCCCAATGTCCAAAATTAATGAGGCATTAAAACTGTATAACCATAAAATTATAGGGGGGTCAGCTGATGGGGCGGCCGTCAATTTTGGATCACGCACTGGACTTATGTCACAAATGAAAAAGAAAATTCCATGGTTTGTTGCCATTCACTGTTTAAGTCACCGCCTTGAACTTGCGATTGCTGATGCACTAAAAGTGTCAAAATACTGTGAAATCGATGATTTTTTGGATAGTATTTTCCTGCATTTTCGGAATTCACCCAAGGAGTGGGCTGGAGTTCATGCAGCATCAGAAACTCTAGCTTGTCGGGTTGTACAGCCACCCAGGTCAAGTGGGACGAGATTTATTTCGTTTAGAGCCAGAGCACTGGAGTCCCTTATACTTAATTGGGCCGTTTATGTTTATTATTTCTCTGACCAAGCATCTCAAAGTGGTCCTTGTGACAATTCTGAAACTGCAAGAGGAATGCTAAAGCAACTCTTGGATGGTAAATTCCTCACCAGATGTTGGTCATATAAGGACATCCTTGATATCGCAGCTAAAACATGTCGCCTTATACAAGACTGCAAAACAATGAATATTACACACGCTTTAGTTGAGCTGCGGGCAATGAGAATTATTCTGGAAGAACTTGTTGACAATGCAAGTGAAAATGAACTATCAATTCTTAAAATAATTGCAGAGGCCAAAACAGCAAGTAATCCAGTCATACCAACAATAATTACACGCCGAGAGACCTCCAGTGCCGGGGGCAGTGATGTAAATGAACAGAAAGAAGTTTACTTACCAGTTAAACAACTTCAGCGTGTAAAAAGAAAGAGAGATAAGGATGGGGTTCTAATAAGGGTCCAATCGGACACACAGTTGTGCAATCAGTCAATTTCCTTGAAATATTGTGAAGCAGCTGTTACTGCTATCCCCAAAGAGAGAACAGATGCAGTTAAACAAATTATTAATTTAACTGAAACTCGCTTTCAAGAATTTGAAAACAATGAACACATCCTTAGCCATCTTATGTGGATACATGTTTCATCTTGGCCCTTATCGTCTAACAAAAAACCATCTCCTGACGAGCTCAAACACATTCGTGAATTTCAAAATTCCGACTTAAACGCTATCATTGAACATTATAGTGACCCTTTGCATTCAGCCTTAGAAGGTTTTTCTGCTGAAAAAGCAGTAAAACAATTTCAACATCTTAAATTAAAAAGGGCTTTATCTCCACCTCTTCAGGAGATGGAAACCAATGCATATTGGCCATATGTTTATAAACTAGAAAAAGAAAAACGAGATCTCTTTCTCGTTGTTGAATTGGTAATGGCACTCTCCTTTTCTGAGGCGGTTGTAGAAAGGGGTTTTTCTGCTAAGTGTCAGATTGTTGCTGACTGGAGAGCTTCACTCTCACATACAACCATAACTGACTTGCTGCATTTTAGTACTCGTAAGGATGGGTGTCATGGGACAAGGAAGCATACGATTGTCACAAGAGCGGCAAATAAATTTGTCAGTGGTACAGATGGTCAAGTGCCAGGAATTGGCTTGAGTAAACGACGTGTAAGAAAACTGTGCAAGTCAATAAAAGATAAGCCTTCATCTCATTCTGCACCATCCAGTTCGGTTGCTTCTATTGCATTAAGTGATGAGTCTTCTTTGTCTTGCAGCTCCTCAAGTGAAAGTGTTTATACTAACACCCATGACTATGATGCTACGTTTTAAATATTAATCTGATTTGTAGGCCATGTCACACACTTGCTGACACTACTGCCTTCACATAAAGCACAGTGCCATAAAATATTACTTTAAATATTTAAATCTTAACCACCAATCCATGTTGTATTGGAGCTCGGAAGGCATGGCATTCTCATCACTTACTAATAGTCCAGGTCCAGGACCATTAGTATGTGATAAGGATGATGTGCCTCCCAACACATGAAGGTTAGGATTAAAATATTTTGTAGCAAAACCTACAATAATTAAAATCATAACGACTCAGAACTTTAAAGTGGTTAAGATGAACAAGACTTTCTTTTATATTAATTTCATTCAGACTTTAAAGTTAAAGTTTTACTTTACGTTGCCATTTTCAGATTCAAGGCTAAGCAATAACTTTTATCCTGCATTTACTTTTAAGTCCTGTGACACGCGGAATGCCATAAGTTATGGTATCAAATGAGCAGAAAAAAATCATTGAAAATGATTAAAACAGTGAAGAAGCCATACCTAATATTAAATCACTCCAGAGTTATTTTGTTATAATTAGAAAGTCTTAAGTGTAGTCTAGTCCAAGAATTTACTTTTTCAGTTGAGCAATGGTGTCCGCAAACAAGTGAGCAGGCGACTGGACACAGACTGACATGTCATTGGTGCACATGGAGAATAATAGGGGGGCTAGGACTGTTCCATGGGGAACTCCTGGTGTCACGCTGTATCTTGGTAATGTTACTCCAATGGAGAAACATTACCAAGATGCTGCGTGATGTCTGGAGCAGTCCTAGGCCCCCTACTATTCCCTGTGTACATCAATGACATGCCGGCCTGTGTCAAGTCTTCCCGTGACAGTCCTCAGACCTGTGTTCGATCTGCCAGGAAATACCTGATTCAGTCAATGATGATGCCTTTTACATGTCTACTGTAAGGACCTCACCACCATAATTGAGCATAAATTATGGAATAAAATGAACATAAAAAATCACTGACTTCAAGTTGATTTTCAGTAATTCATTGAGTATTTTATTGTATTAAAACAAACTCTTACGCCAGCAATGATTGAAAGGCATCATTAAAACTATCTTCTGCTAACACTGACAATATTGGTCTTCAGTTTTTTCATGATTTTTAAAGTTTATTTCAGAAAAAATGGAATGGACCCACCATCCTGCATACTAACATATCTCCTTGCTCTGTAATGTTTGAGCACAGTCAGCAAGGTACCCCCCCCCCCCCCCCCCCCTTCCCGTGGAGCAGTGCTGTGGGCAGCTTGGGGCATTAATCATATCATAAATATTGTCACCAAGTACTGACTGAGCTCAAAGATTACAGAGCAAGGATTGCATTTTTAGAATCTGCCAACCGGGCGCATGCCCCCTCCCACCATGACCCCCCCCCCCCTCCCACACACAAACACCCCAATCAAAGAGTCATTTTGACTTTAATTGACGAATTGTCCACAAGAACTCGGAGCGAGTCGTCTGTGCGGGTAAATCGTCTTGTAACCCTTGGAAGACAAGTGTAGGCCACACGAGGATCCAGTGTGTTCTTTTGAATTCTTGGGAGTGGAAAATTGGGAGAAATTAAAAATAAAAACAACAAACAGACGGTAGTCAGGTACTTTTGGACTTTTTTATTGTTTAACTGGGAATGCTGTGAAATTTATTGCTCGATAATAAAATATACTCTCACACTGCGCCGTTTTGAGCACTTTCCCATTTTCGATGCAAGCTGTGCACCCTGAACATTTTTCAACCTGTGCGTATATGGCATTGGGTAAATTAGTCGGTTATGACTGTAAACAGTGTGTCCAAAATACAATATTATGGTAAACGGATCTGAAGAGCATATTTCAAATTTTCTAATTCTGTCTTGAACGTATGACAAAATTTGAAATTCTGATACATGCTGTTTAAAAAGTGTTAATTAGCCGTTGGCACTCGCGGCAGATGCCTTTGGCATCAGCACGGTTCGCCCCCCCCCCCCCCCCCCCCCCCCCTTTTGAGAATTCCTGTATTTGCCACTGGTACCGGCGACCTTTGGTCGCCACACTGGATTCTGGTGGATTCCCGTCAAGATAATTTATGGGAATCCAATTGGATTCCCGGAAAATCGGACGAAAAATGAGCCCTGCCTAGTGACAGCCTCAAGATGTCGACTGGAGAGGGAACGCAGCCGCGGAACCAGGCACCTCTTCACCAGACAAATCAAAGGCTCCCACAGTATCCACTACAGGAAAAGTCTGCACATCCCCCAGGGAGGAGGAATAACTCTCACCTGACGTGATTGCTTTGGGAGGCCCAGAACGACCACACTCCCCTTTGACTGCGGGAATGGGAGGCACGGCCACGATAACGCACAACGCGTTTTCACAGATGTCCAAAAAGTGGATGACCTTGATTCACAAAGCCCACAGGGTCGATCGGCCGAACACCCATTGTAGGAAGAGCATGAAGCATGCGAATCGTCCACATGCTTAGGAAGAAGGCATTGCCCACAAGGAATAGTCATGGGCATGGCAGAAGTGAGAGATGGTGAATTCAGCAGATGACAGAACACCTCCAAAGAAGAGAGAAAGGTGACAGAAAAACAGACCCCAGACGGTCGACCGGGAACCAAACAACAGAAGGACCACTCTCAACGGAGAGAAGAAAATCTGTTTAAAAGGTACCCAGCTGACACCTAACTCTAACACAATAGACAATATCAAAAAAGTTGACATAAATTTAATTGTGAAAATTCTATGTCCGAACCGCACGGCTCATGAAATTCGTGCGTGACCCGGAGAAGTGATTATAATACATAATGCAGAATAATTTACAAATGAGAATATAAATGAAAACCAGTCCTGATAAGAAAGGATACTTTGATTCAACAACTTGATACAGGAAAAACAATCAATGAGCAGGATGATCACTGATTACTAGTGCTGAGAAGACGTCTCGTCAAAATGGCAGACGAAAAAAGAATGAGTCTTTAGCGACGTGTACGTGCACTGGCAACGGAAGTCGTGGAGTTGTACTTGGAGAAGAGCATCCCCTACTGGGTCTGCGCCGGTAGCACTCGACCCAATTTTGGCTTATTTTTTCTTGGTGCTTTTACACCACTTTTCTTTCCAAAATCGCTTGGGAAAGATCAAAATAGAGAGTATATTTTCCGAGATAGGGACTTCCACTGTAGTGCAAGCCTGTAGTAAACAATTGAAAGGTAGGTTGATAAGAAATTTTCAACAATGAAAATGTTGGAAGAAGTCAGTTTTTCTAAAACATGGGTGGACAGATAAGGTTTTGCCCCAATGGTACGAAA
Organism: Pictodentalium vernedei; assembly: GCA_031216915.1. NCBI lineage: Eukaryota > Metazoa > Mollusca > Scaphopoda > Dentaliida > Dentaliidae > Pictodentalium > Pictodentalium vernedei. Next base: position 107,309,750 of record CM062288.1, read on the forward strand.
ACATCTTTCCAGATGAAATTAAGGAGATTCTTGTTGACTATGATGGAGTAGATTATATCGAAAATGAAGATGAGAGTGATGTGGACAGTGAAAATGATGTCTAGTAAACAGATGATTGTTCGAAATTATGAAAAACTATCATTTATCCAAATATGTTGATTTTTTAACAAAATTTATTTTTAAGGGTAGGGGTAACAATATCATGAATATGAGGAAACATATTCAATAAATGACCATTATTTCTTATTGGATAGTTGCAAAAATGATGTGAGATGTTTTAAAAATTCATTTGGTGGAGATTTAGATAATGTTTTTTTCAATTTCGACCATATTTTGCTGCTTGAAAAATTGAAATTCGGTAAAAAATTGTCAAAAAAATTGCAAATTTGAATTTTTTTCAAAAACCATCTTTCCTTTTTGTGATTTTTCTTTTTGTCAATTAAAACTACACTAAATAAGGTCAGTTACGAAGAATTTTAAACTGATTTTTCGCAAATAATAACCATCATAAACTGATTTTTTAGAATTTAGCCATTTTCGGGAGATTTTAGATGCTTTTGGCCATTTTTTCCAAAACTTCTAGGCTTTGGCCCAGATACCCAAAAATTTCTGATGTGTAATGGTACCCAGAAAAGAAAAATCAATCTGAGAATTTCTCCCTCTCCGGGTGACAACTACCTCAGCCACGACCCGGTCTATGAGAGGTACGTTGCAACTTTTAGTCCACAGTATCTTTTAATTTTAACACCATAGTTAACTGTGGTGTAAAAACACGAATACACAATAACTGGTAAAATGGCTGAAAAAAGTCCACCCCAAACAAGCATACCAGGTTTCAACCTCTCACACTGGTCCTCACCCGAGGGTTCAACCGACATCAGTCAAAGAGACCATCATGCCACAACCGGTGACACCTGCCGAGTACCTGAACCTGTTCCTCCTTCAACACGAGTAGACATGTAGAAATTAGTCATTTACAGTCACTGAGGGTCGAAAGGGGCTTGTTCCCCATACCGTCCCTGAGCGCCTTCGGCGCGTTAAACCATTCCATTCGATAGCAAAATGCTATACTAAATTGTTTTTGTATAGCATAATTTGAAAATTGAATAGCGTGTTTGTTTCTATTAACCCTTTACGCAACGTAACGGCCAAAACCGGCCAGCACTATTCACAAAAATTGCCAATTAATTTTCATTTTTTGAAAATGCCAACAGGCAAGAAGTGACGGCAATAGCTCAGCTTGACTTTGTCAAGTTGAGCTAAAAATGGCTCAAATTAATTTTAAGAAACACTTTGCAAGTCATACTGAAACTGAAATTTTAGGAAAGTGAACAAAAGTAACACCAGCAAATGCAGTCAAGTGCAACAAAAAGTTTACCAATTTATGAAAAACATATTTATTGGAAAAAGGAGAAAATGTTGGTTTTGAAAGCTATATTAGATGTAGGGTTAACAGAACAAAAGGATTTTGAAATAAATCTGTTATCCTAGTGTCTTCCGGGGTGTATGAGAATTTACACCAGCCTGGGAAGTCATACACCCTTCAGCTGTGCCTCAGGATGTACGAGTCCCCAGACCGGTGTAAATTCCCATAAACCCCCAAAGACACAAGGACAACTAAAAGTACACATCTGTCTTGCAATTGTTAAATAAAAAGAATGACTATCCAGTCATCCCCTTACTGAATGATTTAACTAACTGCTTCCTAAACTGAGGCAGGGCCAGTCCATTTGAACATTTGTTTTTGAGGTTATGTTGGAAAATGACAGAAGTGCTTCTCTCTGAAAAGACCACTTAGGTTGGTTAAAATTTTGGGTTGAAATCTGGTGAAATATTTCTGGAAGCCATCAGTTATGTGAAGAAATGGAGTGAAATGGCAGTCAACAAGGACACTATTGATACTGTGAGATAAGTTTTTTGGGGACAAATTAGGGCTTTCTGGTTGTATGTCCTCACAGGGCTCAAATACCTTTTTAAAAGTGTATAGCAAAATGCTATACTAAATTGTTTTTGTATAGCATAATTTGAAAATTGAATAGCATGTTTGTTTCTATTAACCCTTTACGCAACGTAACGGCCAAAACCGGCCAGCACTATTCACAAAAATTGCCAATTAATTTTCATCATTTTTTCCATTTTTTGTCTCAAACACATACGTTATGACCTATCTTTGGAGCGAGATCGTTGAGCTCGTTCCAATGAGGCGTCATAACCTATGTTTTCAAATCACCAATTAATTTTCATCATTTTTTCATTTTTTGTCTCAAAAACATAGGTTAGGCCATCAAAAAAAGAACCTCTGTTTCTCAGGCCCGCGCGCATGGTCATTTTTGGTGCGCATGCAACCTTTTTATGACACAAAAAAAAAATCTTCAAAAAATTTGAAATATTGTGCTCATTTCGGTAAATCGATGTCGATGCGTTCGCAAATTTTAAATTAACACACTTCAAGCTTTTTCTACATCATACCTTAATGAAGTGGGTGGGTTCTAGCAATATTCACGACAGAAAGTGTTTTATTCTGTAAAAGGTAAGTCATAATGACAGCAAGAGGGAAGGTGTCTTTCAGTCTGACAACAAACAGTTACAAAGGGGAATGGTCGAATCGCACCACGTTTGATTCGCACCAACCCTCAGAAAGTCTGCAAAGTCAGGTGCTATGTTGAATGGAACACAGTCTCCTGGCATTTATTTTTAGTAACATTTGTATTGTAAATGGCCGTCATTGGGAATTTGTGTACTGTTATTTGAAACCGTTACGAGTTTCCCAGTTAATTTAAATAAATGCATTTGAGATGCAGGATAATTGGATAACTAATAGTAACCGTTGCTTGATATAAAAGTAACTGTCATAGTTGAAAATAAATCGCATATAGGCAGGTATGTGCGGTCGAATTGGTTAATAAAAACACGCAAACATTCGTTTTTTATTTCATTTTCAGATTTAAAAAAAAATATGATTTATGGATGAACTGCCCGTTCAAATGGGTTGTGATAATTTTGAATATAATGGGGAAAAATTGCGATTCACGATTTTATTAGGCAGGTTGTGAAAGGATTTTTTTTTTTTTGGTCAAATAAATCTCTGAAAGTTGGCACTTCGACATTTGATTTGTCCCAGAGACGTTTCAACCCGAGACGTTTCACCCACGAGGCGTTTCGTGACTTTCGTCCTGTGTTATAATTTTCATGTTTCACTGAAAAAACAAACATTCAAACCCCACTTCATTTACGACCCAACACCCCTGTGGTGAATAACCAATATATTTGCGAAATTTTGCATGGTCCACCAGGCGTTTGGATGGGGGTCAAATTACCACAAACAACCTCTCGGGGAGAAAATAAAAAGAAAAAAAAAAAACCGCCCGCCCGCATGCTTTTTTGGAAAAAATGGCCTGAGAAACAGACAATCAACTTTGTATGGCCTTATGACCCATCTTTGGACCGAGATCGTTGAGATCGTTCCAATGAGGGTCATAACCTATGTTTTCGAAACAAAAAAAAATGAGTTATTCAAGAATTTTGTTTGCAAGTGTCGTCTGCTTTTCATGTTAGATAAAGGGTTAAATCGATAATGTTCACTATGATGTTTTGCTGAATTAAGCCTGAAACTACTCACTATTTATCAATTTGATTAAAATTAACATTGAAAAGGATCTAATGTGTTGTTCTCTTGATGATAACTTGACAATGCTATCAACTAATGTAGCTAAAGATCTTATTTACATCTCATCCGGGGGATAACTCAAGCAAATTTTTCCAAATGATATTAAACAAAGTTCAGAGTAATGTACTATTAACAGACAATAACAGTAATAACAATTTTAAACCTATCATCAATGATTCAATGGGTTATTCTCCCACCAAGTCAATGAATGGGAAAGTGTAATTGACTGGTCAATTCAGTGAGTTATTTCCAGGCTTGGAAAATGCATGAGGGCAATTCAATGTCCTCCTTGAAGTGAGACCAGGAAAGCACTGTCCCTGCCCCAACCCCCCCCTCCTGCGGTAAGAAATAAGATGACCTCCACAGTACAGCCATCATGAAAAAATCGAAATCCATGTAGGCATTTAGTCATGCATACAATTAAATGATCCACTATGACACCTAGCAGAATTTACATCAATGAAGCACATGGATTCTGACCCACCACAATGGACGTAATATACTTAGGATGAGTTGACCTCTATTTGGGTGGAGTGGACTTCTGTTGTGGGATGAGTGGACTCTTCAGTTTCGGTCGAGCAGACTGGGGTATGGGACGAGTCGACTTCGGTTTGGGCAGAGAGTTCTTTTAGCCAAAAAGACTGGTTACCGACTATGGCATTATAATGCAGTTCAATATGCATTCTTTTTTATGGGTTCCATCACTGACACACTAATAAGACAGTAAGTTTGCTTACCTTGATTTACTTATTCCCTCGAATCAATCTGTGTCACTTGTTTTTGTCTGAAACTTCAAAAGCACAGTTGGCGCCGTACACACACACACAGTTGTTGTGTTTATGTTGTGTTTTCCTGAACGTGATCAGCACCCTCAGGAAAGCCCAACATAAATACAACAACTGCGCATGTGTATGGCGCAATTGTTTCAAGAGGGGTAACAGTATGAAAAACCAATGACATTGAATGATTGATTCAGTGACTGGACTCCCCGTATAACATAAGTTGACGAGTCTGGATACAGATACTTTGAACTTAATCAAGTTTTTAGTTGAGACTTTCAAGTTACTCAACTTTACCAAAACAATTTGTATCACATTTTCCATACCACCTCTGCATTATCGCATTGCAAGAAGCTGAAAGCGCATCACAGAATGTGATGCGATACTGCTTATTTCGGGCCCTGACATGCAATCATTAATGAAAACAGAACATACAATTGAAACAAAAGATCTGTCGGGTGGATCTGAAGAAGATCTTTTGAGGAATATTCCTCATATTGCAGTAAGTTAAATTTGGACTCCATGGGAGCCAAAATATTAACCCATAACCTGCTCTGAACATACTTGAATCTGCATTCAACGGTATGGTGTATATCAAATATAAATAAAAAAGAGTTTCGACCAGGTGGATCTGAAAAAGATTTTTAAAGCATTTACTTCATATTACACTGACCTAAATTTGTGTTCACATAAGGAGCTCAAATATAAAACCATTGACTCGGATCACCCTAGCAATATTGTATACCAAGTATCGAAACATTCTCATTGATGGTTCTGGAAAACATGTTTTTTTCATTTTTGAAAAGTGTTGACTCAGCATACTGTTCCACTACCCCCCCCCCCCCCCCCCCCCAAACCACATGACACCCCATGACAGAACTGAATATTTGGCCCATATTGATTCTACTAGTCCTAAGGATGATGTATACCAAATAACAATTCTTTGTTCCAAGAGGGTTGGGAAATATGGCCATTTCAGTTTTTTTCTATTTTTAGCTCTTTGGGTTCCCACTGGGAGGCAAATATTTTTTTTCAGGCATAAATCATGTACATGTCCTCTAACACTACTGCATACCAAAACTGGGTTGAAGTGGCCTAAGAGTTTGGAAAGTTAAAAAATTTATAGTAATTTATATATTTTTTATACTTACCAATGACCCAGACATAGCTGGTGCTAACTCTTAAAATATAGGGCCAAACACAAATTTTGCCCCCCAATCCCCAAAATTTGCATCTAAAACTAAAGAAAACATGTCCTGAAAGGCCCTCCACACTTCGCCCCTACTGCGCATGCGCAGTGTCAAGGACGTTCCGAAATTGGCGCCATTTATCATTCTAATAACCAGTGCCTGGTAAGCGCTATGTACTCAGCGGGGAGGCAAGAGTTCCCAACTCCAGGGAGGGCCATCCCCGTCTGGGTCATTGGTAAGTATAAAAAATATATAAATTACTATAAATTTTTTAACATTTTTATACTGTACCAATGACCCAGACATAGCTGAATAGTAAAAAGGCTGGAGGGCCAAGGACATAGAGCAAAAAGGAATACGCTCAATAAAATAAAATAGAGTCATCCCCTGTAGGGAAAAGAAGTAATAGGCCTTACATGTATCTTTCTTATTTATGATAAATTAGAAAGATACAACACCTTCCAAAATTGAGCTTCATACATCCATGTACTCTATTAATATCCAATATAATCCTTATACTAATAATTTTTAAAGTAAGCCAATAATAAAGTAAGTCTAGAGAATAGAGACTCTTATACTCCTAAAAGTGTCTGAGAATTGCATAATCATGTCCGTTGACATATGCAATATTCAAAAGCTATACTTTAAAAACTAAGACTTGAATGAATTTTATAAACTTAAACTTCTCACTAAACAACCATCCCAATAACAGCTCAGAATTACTAACTCCGGAGGAGGTATCCCCTTGTTTTCATAGTAAAACAGGTGACCCAAGGGAACACCCTCCCCCCCCCTTTTTCTTGCCCTGGGTCAAATAGCCCAGAGCGAATAGGGCAGCCGAACGGAGACACTGCCGAAACAGACAGCCTACCTAGCTATAGTAGCAACTGTTAAGAGAATGACATTCTGAGCAGTAGATAATAAAATTCATGAATGTGGATGGCTGAGCGCAATGAGCGGCCTTCAAAAATCTATAATAGCGACACTATTAAAGTAAGCCCAAGAAGTAGAAGAACTCTTACTTCATGAGCCGAAATCTTAAGCACAACTGCTAAGTCAATGATATACCATAAGCAGTACGCTAGTTAATAGAATCCATTAACAATAAAATGGAGCGTAACGTCCTTCTACTAGACATCAAAGACAGAAGAAGCTTACGCCCTTGTAATAAACAGACATCTGTTTATAAATACATAAACTGAACCCGGAAAGAGTAAAGGCCTATGCCCATACGAAGACGGAAGGACCTTAAAATAATAGGTTCCGGATAATAGGAGCCTAACTCTTATGCAACAATCCAACCTAAATAGTAACGGAAGTATTGATTCCGAAACTATGAAAGTGAAAATCATCCATCGATAGTGCATGAAACTCACTGACTCTACAGTAAAAGAGAAACCAACAGAATTACTGTCTAAAAGGTCAGAATTTGAAAACTACTGTTTCCAGAGGCTCAAATGATTACTTAGCTAAATAAGAACCGAAGTTAAAATCCGTATAGGAATTTAATCTAAAGATTCTAAGTCTATTTATCAAAAAGTTACTAACTGACTTAGATAAAGAGACAAAAGACTCAATTGTAAACTATCGTAGAGTGCATAGGTATGAGGTAACATAAACCTATAACCTAAATAATAACAGGCTGCAGTAGATCTTGTGAAACAAGTATACTAAAAAATAGCAATGAGTAGTATGGAGGGATCAACAATATGAACATAATGATCCCTACACCACGACGGAAGAGCCTCCACTTTAGTCGCATAGAATAGCGAAGAAGAGGATCTCCTATAGAAAGAAATCGCATCCAAAGCTCGTCCAGTACAGTGCTTACAATGCAATACGGACCACACAACGGAATACATGAAGGTTGCGACCTTGCTGGTTGTGATAAAGATGACACGATTTACCCAGTGAAAAAAGATCCTCACATAGAGGAAGATTTCACGTTAAGATCCACAGTAGACAAGAGAGTAAATTACTCATGATCTCTGTGAAGATAGAGATGCTATCAACAGAAATGTATTGTGGTTGTTTATCTTAGCAATACCTGCTAAAACAACAGCGCCGGAGGATACGCGTATCCTATCATTCCGTCCTATAGATCAATAGAGCGTAAACACTATTAGCTCAGAGATCTGGACAAGCCAACACATACGTCTGCAATTGATTAGCAAGCTGTGTCATAAATAAAACATCATTGGGCGCTCCCATAGATAGCAAATCTGATTGAATACTTGTTTGTTGAGAGTCCATTCTGACAGCAACAAGCGACCCGTAAGAGAACGGGAGTCCGATAAAACAATCAGACGACCCAGAATATGACGGACCAAAACTGAACTTGGTGTACTATAACCAACAGACGGATTCTTTCCATTAAATTGAATAACGGAAACGAAAGAGTGCCTCCCTGGTTCCGGAGATACGCCACTACTGTCGAATTAAAGGACAGGAATTTGGGCATGCGTTTCTGAATAATGTTCATGCAATGACATAAAGCAAGCCTAAAAAACATTATTCCGCGGAAGTTAAACTGATAGCTAAAAGACTGCGGAACCCAAAGACCCTGGCACTTCGAATCCGTAGGGATCAGTATATATCCCAATCTGTTTGACTGGCAACCGTCATAACAGCCACACTCGGGTCCGGCAACTGCGGCGGCACTCTCTGAGTCAACCACCGAATGTTTGCCCCAGTCTGAATCTCTTGTAACACTAGATAGACAAGAGAATGTATAAATCGAGCAATTCATGGATTGCCGGAAAGTTGCCGTCGAAGAGAAGCTCCTCCGAGAACGAAGCGACTCTGAGAGAGTTCTTAACCTTACTATCCACGCGTGTGGATGTAGCTAGGGCTGCGTCACGTCTAACCAACTCCAATCAGCCACTGAAGGGCGGAGTTATACGTGAACAAACTACTGCCCTCAAAAGAAATTACATTGAGAATAATATCCCGTAAATCTTTTCTTGAAGACGTAATGATAATGCCTCAGTAAGGCGGATTACGTATAATAAAGCGTCTAAGTTAAGTCTACTATACATAATGTCGTTCCCAACATTGAAATTGGAAAAGACATAAACGGCGAAAAAGAATATATGCAGTCTTTAATCACACCGTCTAGACGCATATGAACTCTCGGTATGCCCTGCTCTGCCAAAATAAACTATTTGTAAAAATGATAAAATGGCAGAAATGAGCCACGCGGACAAGAAACTAAACTATCATGCTTAGTAGCAGGCTTGTATATATATATAAATATATAGCGTCGAAAAATAAAACACATGTTGTAATGACAATATTGGACTGCGTCGGTAAGTCAGGGACAATGTCCCTGTACCGATCGAAAAATCCGAGTCCAATGACGCTATAAGTCTCTTATCCAAGATCGCAGCAATGAAGTCCGAAAAATAATCACTGGAAGAAATGCCAGAAGATATGAAAGGCATCTTCCGATACTACTAAAGGGAAAACTCGAAATCTTTCGAATCCCTTTCGCCATCCTGTCGGACCCTATAAAGCGTTCGGTCGTCCGTAGCTGATGCAACCGCGGACCGCACCGACCCAGCGGCGTCGGATAATTCCTGATTCGACCGAGAAACTGTCAATTGCTGGGATGCTGCGAAACAACTGTGCTAACTCGGATAGCACGTCCGTCACTGAGGCCTGAGGAGAAGCGGTCTTATGATGCATTGCCGCTGGAAGCTCCGTGATCGTTACCCCGTGCATACTTCCAATATGCGAGCGAACGGAGTGTATAGGCCTCGTGTCCCTTGGCTACCGGATGGCGCGACCTATTCGCCGTGGAATCACTGAATGCCGAAACTGATCGGATACTCGAGGTCACGTAGCCAATGTGCGGTCGTGTGCCCTGCTGTGAGGATGAGGAAGCATTAAAGACAGTCTCTCGGACTGTCAATATAACGGAGCGTCCCGAGCAACGGACATATGCTCCGAATGTAAAATATCTGAACCACAACATGCGGTCCCCTATGTTGTTGGCTTCCTCCGATCTGTCCTCAATCTGCCGTCACTGGGTGAGTACTAAAGTAATTAAAGTGCTCGCATCACCCAAATCTCCTTCCTAGACCGCAACGGACGAACCCGGCAGCCGAACCATTCGATGAATGTACGCTACACCGGGTGAGCTAGCGAATGTCACTCCGTAAGCAATAGACATATTCCATGAGCACTTATTGCCGCTAACTCTTCATTAACTATGATGACAGAGGCACACTTTTGAAAGACATCTCCATAACTCTTCGAACAAGAAACCAGAAATGCTTGGATAGCAAGCATAAAATAATAATATATATAGCGTCGTTCAATAATTCGAAAGTTTGTGTGACATTATTGGACTATGTCGGAACTGAGGGACGATGTCCCTGAACCGAACCAAAAATTTCTAAGTCCACCGACGCTATCAGTTTCTTATCCGGCATCGCAGCATATGTTGTTCCGAAAGGGAAAGCTTGAAATCCTCCGAATCCCTTTCGGTATCCCGTCGGACCGGATGAAACTTTCGGACGTCCGTACCCGCTTCCGCGGAGCGTCCCGACCCAGCATCGTCGGATAAAATATATGCGACAGATTCAGTTGATGCTGCGATAAACTGTGCTATTAAGGAAAGCACGTCCGTTCCCGAGGCCTGTGCAGTAGCGGACTTACGATGCATTGCCGCCGGAAGCTCCGTGTACGTTGACTCCCGCACACTTCCTATGCGAACGTCCGGAGTCTGCAGGCCTCGAGTCCCCGGCTACCGACCCAGCGCTGTCGGATAATTCTCGATCCGACACCGTTTCTGTCGGCTGCTGGGATGCTGCGATAAGCTGTGCTATGTGCACAAGAATGTCCGGCGTCGAGACCTGCGGAGGCGCAGTCTATCGCTGCTTCGCCGAGGGCAGCTCCGCATCAGATGGCTCCCGCATACTTTTCCTATGCGAACGTCCGGAGTCCATCGGTCTCGAATCCCTGGCTGCCGGATGGTGTGACCTGGTCGCCGAAGAATCCTTGATCGGCGAAGCTGGTAATATATCGGCGGTCACGCAGCCAAGGTGCGGTCGTGTGCGCTGACGAGAAGAGGAAGCCTTAGCAGTCTCAGCGGACTGCCTATACAACGGAGCGTCCCGAGCGACGGACGTATGCTCCGCTAGCGACACATTTTGTACCACAACATCTGGGGCCAGATGTTGTTGAACGAGAGAGGGGCCTCTCTCGCTTGCCGTCCAGATGGACCGGAACGAGCTATGAACCGGACTAAAAGGCTTCCTCCGTCCTCCCTCCGATCCGCCGTCACTGGGTGTGCATTAAGTTAATTTTATAGTGCTCGCATCACCCCAAAATTCCTTCTAGACCGCAACGGATGAACCCGGCTGCCGAACCATTCGGTGAATGGACGCTACACCGGGCGAGCTAGCGGACGTCAAAGGCCGTCGAACCTACTAGGGTCCTCTTAGGCAATTGGCGTATAACATGAGCACTTTTCCGCTAGCCCTTCATTAATAGTGACGACGGAGGCACACTGTTGGAAGACATCACAGGTACATCACCCTAATCTTGATCGTCTGAAATAGAAATTGATAAAGTAGAGTGACCCTGCGGGGAAAGGACCGGAGTGTCCAAATCCCCAACAACATACCGTGACATACGCTTCCCATATTGTCATCGGAATCATACGATACAGAACAGGAGTTAATGCGAGTACACTGACCACATATAGAATGATAATAAAGTCAGAGGAAGACTTCCTCTAAAACAATTGATCAATATCCTTTCAATGTGAAAAGAAAACAAGTCCTGGTACTCGCACTAACCCCTGGCAATCAAAATACATAATAATAATATGATCCATTAATATAGAAAAAATAATTGAAATCAAAATATTTTGAAAAAATATTTTTTTCAGAACAGCCCAAGTTTCTGAAAAGTAACGTTGAGCCCCAATGGATCCCAAGCCTAAGTGTGGACAAAAATTTTAAAAATATTTTAAACAATTTATTCAACACTTACGAACAATAATAATGTATCTAGTTATGATTAAAATAACATAAAGATATTATTTATTAGAAATCCCCCCCTCACACAGAGGGCTGTTGTAAATGTAAACAATGAGTGTAAAAACACTAAAATAAGACTCCAGGCACCCAGGCCCGAAATCAGTTACCAAAAATACACTATCTGATGCAAAACAGAGACTTCCAGGGAAGAAACTGCAGAACATCAGATGGTAGATGCAGAACACAACGCCTAACCACCCGTAGGTGAAGACGTAAACATGGGGAAAGAACAGAATTCATTCTGTTATTCAGCTAAAACTCCCAAGAAATTTTAGTAATAATAATTACAGAAACTATGCCAAAAGCATGGGAGAATAGCAAGGGGGAACTTAAAGGACAGGGAGAGAGGAAAACACTTGTAAAAACAGTGTAACTAATAATCAGAATGACAACAAAATGGCTGCTGCCTTGAAAATAGGTAACTTAACATAATTTCATTAAAAAATTTTAAGTTACAGCCCTGATAATATTCTGTCACACATTCTTTTCCTCTCCTCCTTCTCTATCCTCCTTAGAATCACCATTTCACTAATATTTATGTGTCTGGCATCATTTAAACTGAGATTTAAAAGCACAAAGATCAGTCAGATGTTAACTGATGAAGGGCCAAACTTAGAAATGATAAATGGCGCCAATTTCGGAACGTCCTTGACACTGCGCATGCGCAGTAGGGGCGAAGTGTGGAGGGCCTTTCAGGACATGTTTTCTTTAGTTTTAGATGCAAATTTTGGGGATTGGGGGGCAAAATTTGTGTTTGGCCCTATATTTTAAGAGTTAGCACCAGCTATGTCTGGGTCATTGGTACAGTATAAAAATATAGAAATTTTGGGCGGGGACAAAAATATTGCGCCCAACTTGCACAAGCACAAATATTGCATTAGAAAGTTTCTTTGAACAAATTTTTGAATTTTGAGCATATAAGGAGGCTGTACATGGAATTTACAATCATTGTGACTGGTGGTTTATGAGAAAAAGATTTTTGAAGAATTTTGGCACTATCCCAGCCCATTAGGCTTAGCTACTTATAATGAATGCATTTGGAAGGTTATTCACTGAAGATAAAGCATACCAGGTTTGGATGGGTTTGGTCCAGTGGTTTGGAAGCAGAAGACTGATGTTCAAAGTAAACAGACAACAGATGCCAAGTGATGGCAACAGCGTACCCCCGACTTTCAGTCAGGTGAGCTAACCATCAAGACTGTTTAACTGGTTGAGTGCTGAAAGCCCATATTTGAGCTTTATTTGGAAGTGCAGTTACCAGAATTTTAAGATCCCATTTTCTATGGATGTGCTTTATATTGTCTTGGTAGTAAAATTATTTAGTTGTTTGGGAGTTTACTTGTTATAATTTATGGGAGAATGCCTCCAGGCGGTTCTGGCAAGATGATCGTAAAGTATGACCCGGTTGGTACTCAGTCAAAAGGTCTGAAATATAGGATGGGCTTCAACAACCAGTGCAGGTCTTGTAAGTGAAAAGCATAATCTTGAATTCTGCTGAAAGGTATTGCTTGCACCATCAACACATCAAACAGATAAATACCTTTGTTCCATTGACAATTACACCAGATCCTCTAACAGGTGGTATATTACCACCACCTGATGAAGCATGTGGATTGTTTTTCATGCTTTCTTGACTTTTCATCTCACTGGTCCAGTCCTGAAAAGTTAAAAAATTTATAGTAATTTATATATTTTTTATACTTACCAATGACCCAGACTTAGCTGGTGCTAACTCTAACAAAACCAGGGCCAAACACAAATTTTGCCCCCCAATCCCCAAAATTTGCATCCAAAACAAAAAGAAATCATGTCCTAAAGGACCTACATACTACGCCTCCACTGCGCATGCGCAGCGACGCAGACATCCCGAAATTGACGCCAATTATCATTCTTACTGGCAGTGCCTGGTCAGCGCTATGTACTCAGCGGGGAGGCAAGAGTTCCCAACTCCAGGGAGGGCCATCCCCGTCTGGGTCATTGGTAAGTATAAAAAATATATAAATTACTATAAATTTTTTAACATTTTTATACTGTACCAATGACCCAGACTTAGCTGAATAGTAAACAGGCTGGAGGGCCTAGGACATAGAGGAAAATCCAATAAGCTCAACTATATAGTAAAGAGGTAACCCCTTAAGGAGAAAAGGAGTATTAGGCTTTACAGGTATCTTTCTTATTTAATATTAAATTAGAAAGATACACTACCCTTAATAATTGAGCACAATAACATTCATGTTCTCTATTAACATCCAGTATATCCCTTATACTAATTATTTTTAAAGTAAGCCAATAAATAAAGTAGTCCAGAGAATTGAGACTCTTTATAGTCATTTAAAAGTGTCCGAGTATTGTATATTAAAGCCCGTTTGACACTTGACATATACAAATGCTTCACACCGAGCTACACTTTAAAAATAAGACATGAATGAATTTAAACATTAATATTACACTTTAAAACCATCCCGGAAGCGACTCAGAAATACTGACTTGGAGGAGGCATTCCCTTGCTTTTCACTATAAAGCAGGTGACCTAAGGGAACACCCCCCCCCCCCCCCCCCTTCCCCTTGCCCTGGGTCAAATAGCCCAGAGCGAAGAGGGCAGCCGGACGGAGTCACTGCCGGAACAGAAAGCCTGCATAACCATAGTTGCAACTGTTTAATGGACGACATTCTGAGCAACAGATAACGGACCTAAACAATGCAGGTCTCCAGAAATGGACTCAATATTTCTGAGATAAAAATTCGTAAATGTGGATGGCTGAGACCAATAAGCAGCCTTCATTAAATCTGTAATAGCAACACTATTAGCATAAGCCCAGGAAGTAGAAAGAGCTCTTACTTCATGAGCAGAAATCTTAAGCACAGACTGCTGAGAAGAAGATAAATTTTCATAAGCAGTACGGATAGTTAATTGAATCCATCTAGCAAAAGAATGGACCGAAATGTCCTTTCTATTAGGCATCAAAGACAGAAAGAAACATTTCCGTCCCTTTCTGATAAACTGAGATCTCTGTTTATAGATACGTAACGCTCTAACAGGACAGAGTAAAGGCCTACGCCCGTCTGAAGACGGAAGAGCCTTAATAACAATAGGTTCCGGATATTTATTAGGAGCCTGATTCTTAGCTAAAAAACCCACATTAGTAGTGAAGGTGATAGTGTTCCCAACACTACGATAGTGAGAATCATCCACCGACAGTGCATGAAGCTCACTGACTCTTCTAGCAGAAGAGAAAGCTAAGAGAAAAGCTGTCTTATAAGATAAGAATTTGAAATCTACTGTCCCAAGAGGTTCAAATGGCTTTTCCTTCAATTTAAGAAGAACCCAAGCTAAATTCCACTTAGGAATTAATCTAAGAGTTCTGGGTCTATTTATCGAAAAGTTTCTAACCAACTTAGATAAAGAGACATTAGATCCAATTTGTAAACTATCATGATGTGCATAGGTATCAGATAACATAGATCTATAACCCTTTATAGTAACAGGCTGCAGTTTGATTTCGTCAAACAAGTATACTAGAAAGTTTGCAATGTCTGGTATAGAGGGATCGAATATATCTACAGAATGATCCCTACACCAACGACGAAAAACCTTCCACTTAGCCGCATAGTTTAGCGAAGAGGAGGTCCTCCTACAGTTAGAAATCGCGTCCACTGCTCGTCCTGTAAAGTGTTTGCCATGCAAGAAGGACCGCACAACGGAAAAACGTGAAGGTTGAGACCTTGCGGGTTGTGATGGAGTTGGCGCGATTTCCCCTGCGAAAGAAGATCCTCCCGTGGAGGAAGCTTTCGCGGTAGGTCCCACAACAGACACCTGAGTAGATTTATCCACGGTCTCTGTGGCGACAGAGATGCTACCAACAGAATCTTGCATTGAGATTGTATTATCTTTAGCAATACTTGTTGAATTAACGGTGCTGGAGGATACGCATATCCTATCATTCCGTCCCAAGGGATCGACAGAGCGTCTACTGCAAATGCTCTTGGATTCGGACACAGAGACACATACGTCTGCAACTGATTGTTGAGATGTGTCGCAAATAAGTCTATCATTGGCCGTTCCCATTGGTAGCAAATCTGATTGAATACTTGTTTGTTGAGAGTCCACTCCGACGGCAACAAGCGACCCTTTCGTGAAAGGGAGTCTGCTAGCACATTCAGACGACCCGGTATGTGACGGACCGAGAGAAGAACTTGATGTTCTAGCGCAAACAGAAGGATTCTTTCCGTTAGATTGAACAACGGAACTGAATGAGTGCCTCCCTGATTCCGTATATACGCCACTACTGTTGTATTGTCGGATAGGATTTGGACATGAGCATTGTGAATAATGTCCATCCAGTGACGTAACGCAAGCCAAATTGACATCATTTCCTTGATGTTTATGTGCTTGCACAGGAATTGCGGATCCCAAAGACCCTGGCATCTCAAATCCGTTGGGATTAATGATGCAACCCAACCTGTTTGACTGGCATCCGTCATAATGGTAAAACTCGGATCCGGCAACTGCAGCGCAACTCCCTGAGTTAACCACTGAATGTTTGCCCAAGTCTGAATCTCTTGTTTCACTTGATCTGACAAGAGAACGTCTACATCGAGCGAATGAATTTTCACACTCCAATTCTGAGTCAAGAAAATTTGAAGAGGACGTGTGCGTAACCGCCCCATCGGAATGAGATCCGCGGCGGCTCCGCACAGACCTATCAGTCTCATAAATTCTCTCGCCGTGACTTTGTCTGCGTGCAGACAATAACGAGCGTAACAACTGACTAATTTCGCTCTGGTTAACGGCAGACGAACGAGATTGTTGTGCGTCTCGAAGCTCATTCCCAGATGAGTGAATGACTTGGACGGCACCAGATCCGACTTCTCCTCGTTTACTATAAAACCGAGACGTCGGAGCAATAGAAGAAGATTCTGAACATCGTTCTGAAGCGTTAACTCGTTGCCGTACCTCTGAAGAATGTCGTCCAGGTAGGCCGACGTTACCGCAGACGAATGAGCTCGGAAATAGATCATTACCGAGTTCATTACCCGAGTGAAAGCCCAGGGTGCTAGATTCAATCCGAAGCACATCGCCCGGAATTGATACACCACTCCTAGGACTGCAAAGCGTAGGTACTTTCGGAATGTCGGATGTACCATGACGTGAAAGTACGCATCTTTGAGATCTATGCTTGTTGCATAATTGTTCACCCGAATACTCGCTCCGCTCTGACCGACCGAATCGTCTCCATATAAAACTTCGGAGCGACGATCAGCTTGTTTATCCAGCTCAAATCTATGACTGGACGGAACGAGCCGTCTGGTTTCGGAACCAGAAACAGATGGCTGTAGAATTCTGGAGATTCCTGGTTTTCTACGACCTCTACCGCGTTCTTCATTAAAAGAGACTGCACCTCTGATAGCAGAGCGTCTCTTTTCTGCGGATTTGACGGAAGATGAGTCCACTTTGGACTTCGAGTTAATGGAGGCTTTCGTTTGAAGGTTATCTTTAGACCTTCCGAAGTCACTCCTCTCACCCAAGGGTTGTCCGTAATCGACGCCCATTCTTGTGAAAAGCTCGACAACCTTCCGCCAACCGGTACGCGATAGAGGTTTAAGCCATCACCTCCTGGATCTGCGAGGCCTGCGGTAGGAGAAACCACGTCCTCCACGACCGGCACCTCGCCCCGTCGACCTCGGGGCGTCCGACCGATTGTCCCGGCCTGAAGGACGTCCCGAACGAGAGTCGCTACCCTGACGGTCTCTCGAATAAGACCAAGAGGACGCACCGGAACCTCTATAGGAACCTCTCTTGGGCGCATTAGACCCAGAAGTGCCTGTCTTATTCTTGTCTGCTGTATCCGACTTCTTAGAAGCAGATTTGAACAACAGAGAATCCGAAGCTTTCTTTGTAATTTTATCATAAATAGCAGAAAGCTTGCCGTCAAAGAGAAGTTCTCCTGAGACCGAAGCGACTCTAAGAGAGTTCTTCACCTTAGTATCCACTAGTGTGGATGTAGCTAGGGCTGCGTCACGTCTAACCAACTCCAGATTTGCCACTGAAAGGGCGGAGTTACACGTGGAATAAGCTACTGCCCTTGAAAGAAGTCTTAAAGAGGATTGTATATCCTGAAACTCTTTCCCTTGAAGGCGCAGTGATAACGCCTTAGTAAGGTGATCTGCGTAAGATAAGGCATCTAAATTGGCTCTGTTAGACGCAATAGCTGTTTCCAACACCGCGGTTGGAATAGAAGCAGATGACGGTAATGATAGCTCTAGGTCTTCCGCCTCGTCGTCCATACGCAGAGGAACTCTCGGGATACCCTGTCCTGCCGTATCGAATTTATTCCTTGCATTAATGAAAGGCAGGTTGAGAGTATCAGCGGACAAGAAACCTGCTTTCCCCGTCTTGGAAGCAAGTTTAAATATAGCGTCGTTCAATAATTCAAATGTTCTTGCAACATTTTTGGACTGCGACAGAATCTCGGGAGCGATGTCCCTGAACCGCTCAAAAAATTCAGAGTCCAATGACGCTATAACCCTCTTGTCCGGAACCGCAGCAGTCTGGCCCGACGGAACAACTTGAGGGAGAAAGTGCCGGATGAAGTCCACGGCAGCTTTATGTTGTTCCGAAAGGGATAGCTCCAAGTCATCCGTATCCCTTTCACCATCCGGTCGGACCTCATGATGTTCCCGGTTGTCCGCCCCCGATGCTTCGGCGGAGCGTACCGACCCAGCGCCGTCGGATAATTCTCGATCCGACACCGTTTCTGTCGACTGCAGGGATGCTGCGATAAGCTGTGCTATCTGCACAAGAATGTCCGGCGTCGAGACCTGCGTAGGCGCAGTCTTTCGCTGCTTCGCCGAGGGCAGCTCCGCATCAGATGGCTCCCGCATACTTTTCCTATGCGAACGTCCGGAGTCCATCGGCCTCGAATCCCTGGCTGCCGGATGGTGTGACCTGGTCGCCGAAGAATCCTTGATCGGCGAAGCTGGTAATATATCGGCGGTCACGCAGCCATGGTGCGGCCGTGTGCGCTGACGAGAAGAGGAAGCCTTAACAGTCTCCGCGGACTGCTTATACAACGGAGCGTCCCGAGCGACGGACGTATGCTCTGCTAAAGACACATTCTGTACCACAACATCTGGTCCCAGATGTTGTTGTACGAGAGAGGGGCCTCTCTCGTTCGCGGCCCGGATGGACCTGGACGAGCTAGGAACCGGACTCAAAGGCTTCCTCCGTTCTCGCTTACTATCTGCCGTCACTGGGTGTGCATCTATTATGTTTATAGTGCTCGCATCACCCAAAATTTCCTCCTGGACCGCATCGGACGAACCCGGCTGCCGAACCATTCGGTGAATGGACGCTACACCGGGCGAGCTAGCGGACGACATTTGTCTAATCTCCATGAGCACTTTTGCCGCTAGCTCTGAATTCATTTGTGACGACGGACGCACACTAGTAGAAGATAACATGGAAACATCACCCTGTTCTGGTTCCTCTGAAATAGAAACTGAGAGAGTAGAGTGACCTTGCGGAGAAAGAGCCGGCATAGCCCTTTCTCCAGAAACAACATATCGTGACACATGTTTCCAATGTTTCTCATCCCAATATTCACATATAGGACAGGGATTAATGCGAGAACACTGACTACAATTAATACAATGATCATGAAAGTCAGAGGAAGATTTCTTCCTATTACAATTTGAACAACGTCCCTTCATTGTGAAAGGACAACAACAAGTCCTAGTTACTCGCAAAAACCCCTGACACAAAGATACATAATAACATGATCCATTAATAAATGAAAAAACAATTGTAAATCAAAATAATTTTGAAAAAATATTTTTTCAGCGAAGCCCAAGTTGCTGAAAAGTAACGTTCAGCCCCGATGGATCCGATGGCAAAGTGTGGTCAAAAATTTTAAATTTATATTAAATAATTAATGAGACACTTACGGATAATATAAATGTATCTTATAGTGAGATAAACTACAGCAAAGGCAAACAGCCCCCCTCAAAAAAGGCTGTTGCCAATGTAAACAAACAGTGTAAAACACCAGAAAACATGACTCCAGGCACTGAAAAAACTGGCCTGGAATCAGTCATCAAATTACACTCTATCTGATGCAAAACAGAGACTCCCAGGGGAGACTCTGCAGAACATCAGATGGAAGATGCAGAACACAACGTTATACACCCAAGGGTGAAAACGTAACTATGGGGAAAATAACAGAAAACATTCTGTAACCAAGCAACTCTCCCAGGAAATTTTAGAAATGAACTTTCTCAAAAATATGCCAAAAGCATGGGAGAATTGCAAGGGGGGATTTTAGAAGGCTAGGGGAGAGGAAACACTGAATAAGCAGTGCAACATTTAGCAAGAATGACAAGAGGCCCATGCCTCGAAAATAGGCAACTTAACATAATTTCATCAAAAAATTTTAAGTACAGCCCTGATTATTTTTTGTCACTTCTTTTTCCTCTCCTCCTTCTATCCTCCTTAGAATCACATTTTCTCCAAAAATTACGCGTCTGGCATCCTTTAAACTGAGATTTACAAGCACAAAGATCAGTGAGATGTTGACTGATGAAGGGCCAAACAGAGAATGATAATTGGCGCCAATTTCGGGACGTCTGCGTCACTGCGCATGCGCAGTGGAGACGTAGTATGGAGGTCCTTTAGGACATGATTTCTTTTTGTTTTGGATGCAAATTTTGGGGATTGGGGGGGCAAAATTTGTGTTTGGCCCTGGTTTTGTTAGAGTTAGCACCAGCTAAGTCTGGGTCATTGGTACAGTATAAAAATATTATAAATTTAAAGCAATTTGTATATTTTCATACTTACCAATGGCCAAGACTTAGCTGGTGCAAACCCAAAGTTATCAAGGGCCCCACACAAATTTTGAACTCCGGAATCCCCAAAATTTGCTTGCAAAACCGAAAATTAAAAGTCCTATAAGGTCCTCCATACATTTACTCTCTGCGCATGCGCAGATGTCAGGAAGTGACCGGAATTGGCACCAACATCATTCTTTGTAGAAGAGAGTACTACATAATAATTCAGCGGGGAGGTATGAGTGCCGTCTCCGTCTGGGCCATTGGTAAGTATAAACACATACAAATAACTTTAAATTTATCATATTTTTACACTATACACCAATGGCCCAGACTTAGCTGAATCGTAACAAGGTGGAGGGCCTAGGACTTTAGAATTAGCAGACCAACATAGTTCCCAAGCCTGCAATCCAAGGTGAAAGGAAAATAATTTTAAAAGGAATTACATGTATGTCTCTCTATACAGTAATAGAGAAGACATATCATAATTAAGGAGCTAAATTAAGTAATTCTGTATACTTAGCATTAATGACTATGCTAATCAGATGTAACAAGTTCCCAATTTTTAAGGCTAGTCCGGACTAAGCCCTGAAAATTAGGATGGCGTATCTGAGAATGAGAGGTTAACCCCCACAAACATACGCCATATACAATAATACACAAGCTGTATCCAGGATATAATCTTCAGACAAAACAGCTTCCCCCAAGTTACACACTTATCAACCCAGAAGAAATCTGAAAAATCCCCCTCCCCCCCCCCCCCCCCCCCCCCCACTTTTTTTGAAGGAATCTTCAAAAACAAAGTGGGGAGCGCTTTGGAATCAGTAAAAGCGGTACCAAATAACAATATATCTTCATAAAACAAACACCCAGATATTAATTATATTAATAAATTGGCGGTTAATGACACTTCAAAAGCTAAGGCTACAATGGAGATCCCAGTAATTAATAGCACCCGCTCACAACGTATACCGGAATCGGCATACATAGATAGGTCGAAAACCGGTGATATAAAATGTACAACATACACATGTCCAATAGAATCACAATGAACGATCTCTGGAGAATAAACATACTTCCGAGGTAACCCACAGACGACTCGATTCAGGTGTACAATAAATTCCAATAATAAAACCCCCAGACATGTTCTACCCGATATCTATGCTCCCAAACACGTGTGAACATAAGAGAATGTATATACAGTTATATTCCATTGGGTATCGAATATAGAAACTTGGATTTAGAGATGGAAAGAGCTATGATTAACAGACTCGTCATGGACTGCCCTCGAAATAATTCATTGTATCTAAGGTCCATAACATACAATAATGCATCTGCCTAAAAATACACTTATTATGCACGTGAGCATTGAAATCCCACATGTAAACATCTGAATACCAGTTAACTGACTAGACAGCCTTACAGGTACACAAAGGATAGCAATTTATTGATGATGAATCATATGCTCGTGTATGACACATAGACGAACAATCATAGGAAACAAACCAACTAAGAAGTGGATGTGTCCATGAGGTCGCCATAGAACATGACCCAGCCGCCAATCAAGAAGCCATGAAATGCATGTATATACTTAAATGCATACGAGGCTTACGGGAAGAAAACTACGCTGTGCCCAGTAATCGCCTCTTAACACATTGGTGGTGGGGAGGAGATTCAAAATTATATTGAACCCCCCTCACCCACATTACTTGAATCGTTCTTGTTAGTTATTAAATAGTATAGGAACCACAAGGCTCTCTCATGTCTGATCGACTCTGTAATGCCACTAAGGGCTGAGAAGGGCATGAGGACAAATACACTGTATTTACAAATAACTCACACCAAACCATACCAGTTTTGAGAGAATAACCTCCTCTAACAAATGGTATCATGTCCGAAAGGACAACTAACTCAGCCTAGCTGAAGAAGCTAAAGGTCTTCCAGTACGTGAAGAGCAATAAAAGCTGATAACTGAGGCTCTAGAAGCTCACTAAGGAGACTTACAACAGTAGCCATAACTTATAAGTCTTCATCTACGTGATGACAGATATATTGGTGTAAGTTGCGACCCTGAATGCTCACTTAATGGAGGCTTATCATTATCGATGTGCAAGAAAGGGGATAAAGAGCCGCTATATAAACAGCCTGAATTCCCAAAGAGACCGCAGTCCCAAAAGATAATAAATTCAGTTATGCCACTGCATAAGGCTGACAAAATCTCCCTCAAGATTATTGCTAGGCTACTATGGTGTATAAGACTCAAGTCGAT
This sequence comes from Pictodentalium vernedei, assembly GCA_031216915.1. NCBI lineage: Eukaryota > Metazoa > Mollusca > Scaphopoda > Dentaliida > Dentaliidae > Pictodentalium > Pictodentalium vernedei. Next base: position 107,332,528 of record CM062288.1, read on the forward strand.
GACACCTAGGAAAAACTAAACCGAAAAGCACAGTAACTTTGTCGGTTTTATTCCCAAAGACAGCGGACAGAGCCTAACCCAAGAGACCGCTGTAATTGTACAGAAGGCAACTATGGCATCCACAATGACATAATTGTCTTACGCCAAGGCATACCTTAGCCTATCTAAGCCCTATCCATCCGTATACAGGACTAGAAGCAGGTGATAATAAAAGCCTGGAGAATAATTTTCACTAGAAGTGACTCTCTTGAAAGGAACATCCGTGATTAATGTCTAGTTTCTCATGAAGATGATAACTTCCTGTTAATTGCCGACCTAGGGGTTTTTGATCCATAGCCTTGATCACACCTATGCCCCTTTCTCCAAGTCGCTATATTTACGACATCCAGCGTAAATATAAGAGGGTTATTGTACCCTCACGAGACATTCTCCTAATGCTTTCTTAGATGCAGAACAGTCTTGCCTACTCCAGTCTGCTGAAGTGTGTTGATAAAACAGCAACTTCAATAGCAGAGCACTGAATCTTCCTGTAGCTTGCTCATACGTCAATGCAAGCTTGCTGTCAAATAGTATATTTCCAGTAACTGGAGCGACTCAGAGAGAGCTTTTCACCTTGTCATCTATAAGTGATGACAGCGCAAGGGCAGCATCACGTCTTACCAACTCTAAAATCACAGTCCGTGCGGAGTTGTACATGGCAGACATGACTGCCCTGGAAAAAACTCTTAGCGAGGAAGCACATCCTCATATTTATTTCCATTGAGTCGTTGCGCCATTGCTCTAGTAAAGTGATCTGCTTAGAACAATGTGCACAGATTTGCTCTTTTCAAAGAAAAATAGGCCGATGAAATTGTCAGATGTGTACCCACACACGCAACTAGTAGAAAGCTGTATGACAGAGGACCACCCTGGATGCCGACATTATGTACACCATACATGGTATGGGTACATATAGAAATGGATTGGAGGAGTGCCTAATTTGATGGATAAAGGGTTAATATCTCCGGATAAAATTATTTTACATTTACATAAAAAACTATACAGCACAGCACATCACTAACCTGAATACATATATAAAGTAACCTGATAGTCGGATTAATATTTATTGAGTTATCGTATGCCAAAGAAATGGATTGGAGGAGTTCACAATTTGAAGGATAAAGGCTTAATATCACAGGATCAAATTATCCGATTTACACCAAAAGCTATACAGTTCGGCACATCAGTAACCTGAATACATATATGAAGTAACATGACAAACGAATTGATATTTTTTTGAGTTATCTCCTGCCAAAGGGATTGGAGAAATTTTCAATTTGAAGGATAAAAGGTTAATATCTCAAGATCAAATTATCAGATTTACACAAAAAACTATACAGCTCGGTACATTAGTAACCTGAACACAAATATAAAATAACTTGATAATCCAAGCAATATTTTTCACGTTATCGAACGCCAAAGGGATTGGAGGAATTTTCAATTTGAAGGATGAAAGGTTAATATCTCAAGATTAAATTATCAGATTTACACCAAAAATTATACAGCTCGGCACATCAGTAACCTGAACACAAATATAAAGTAACTTGACAATCCAAGCAATATTTTTCAAGTTATCGAATGCCAAATGGATTGGAGGAATTTTCAATTTGAAGGATAAAGGATAATTATCTCAGGATCAAATCATCAGATTTACACCAAAAACTATACAGCTCGGCAAATCAGTAACCTGAACACAAATATAAAGTAACTAGACAATCCAAGCAATATTTTTCAAGTTTTCGAATGCCAAAGGGATTGGAGGAATTTTCAATTTGAAGGATAAAGGGTTAATATCTCAGGATCAAATTATCAGATTTACACCAAAAACTATACAGCTCGGCACATCAGTAACCTGAACACAACTATAAAGTAACTTGACAATCCGAGCAATATTTTTCAAGTTATCGAATGCCAAAAGGATTGGAGGAATTTTCAACTTGAAGGATAAAGGGTTAATATCTCAGGATCAAAATAACAGATTTACACCAAAAACTATACAGCTTGGAACATCAGTAACCTGAAGATATATATAAAGTAACATGACAATTGGACTGATATTTTTTGAGTTATCTCATGCCAAAGCGATTGGAAGAATTCTCAATTTGAAGGATAAAGAGTTAATATCTCATGATCAAATTATAAGATTTACACCAAAAACTATACAGCTCGGCACATCAGTAACCTGAACACAAATATAAAGTAACTTGACAATCCAAGCAATATTTTTCAAGTTATCGAAGGCCAAAGAAATGGATACGGATGCCGGACGGACAGACAGATGGACAGACAGAGATGGTCGGACGGATGGACAAAGGATGGACGAACGACGGATGACCACCCCGGATGCCGGCATTATGTGTACCATACATAGTATGGGTACACATAAAAAGCACATTACATTATTTCTGAGCAAATATTAAATGATGCAGGTAGGGACATATTTTCTTCCCCGGCCTGCTCATCTAAAAGCAGACTTATTCAGATGGAACAATATTCTTAAGAGCTTAATACTTTTCATAGTCTTAAAGTGCCCTTCTGTGAGAGATGGAGACTCACACTCCATATCCCTCTCACCATCCAAATGTTCCATCCCCAAATATGGTCAAATCCAATCAACTAAACGGATGACTGGACCAATGCAGCACTGTCTAACAGTTCACCACTGGAGTCTGTTAAACGTTAGTACTAGTCTCAAACGACTAGCTATCAACCTGAACTCGCTAAGTCAGATAGCTAGTATGTGGTCAACGCGCTTCATAAATTAAGCAAGGGAAGATGCCATAGCTGCAGTGTGAAAGAAGCGTCCCAAACCGCAAATGTGAGATCACTAAAGTTTCTCGCACTAAAAACAGTTGACTCTGACTGCTGACGGAAAGGAGAAGGATCTCCAGCTCGCAGTCTGCTCCAGACCTTGACGAGTGCTCCGTAAGAAACTTTTAGGCATCTATCCCTTAACGTGCATATTCATGGAAGAAGAGGAAGCCGTAATCACAGCCGACCCCGGCTGAAGTGCAGAAGAAGCATCCTGATTCGTCACATAGGACAGATGCTCCTCGTAATAGAAGTTTATTACAACACAAAACAGTTGTTCCCAACTGTTAACGAGAAGAAAAACGCTCTGCACTAGCGATCTGGTCCCAGATCTCGCAGAGTATCCCGCTTTGAAACTTCTAGGCTTAATACTCTTTTGTGTGCTTTCATGTAAGCAGAACAAGCCCTAACAGCTGCTGGCCCCGGCTGCAGTGTAGAAGGAACGTTCGACGTGTGTTCCTACAGGCATTCCGCAGGGCAGTTTTTCGGTCCGGTAAACGGACCCATTCCCCCAAAATCAAGCAGCAATTTTTCCCCCAGAAGTTGAGTTTTTTCCTCTATACGTTTTTCTTAAATGTATTCAATAAAGTTGAAATCGTATACAAAAGTCATCCTCTAGGCTAGTATCAGCATTACTATTGAATCCTCAAAGAAGCAGAGGGATGTGTTTATTATTTGCCAGGATCGTAACTTCGACTACCGGTATTTATAGAACGCAAGATATTCCCAAAGTTCGGCAAAATCGTGGTGACCTCACGTCACCATAGACGAATATATCAGCCAATCGGTGCTCTTTTTATTTATATCTCCTGAAGACATTTCCTGCGGCGTGTGTGAATGTATTTTACTTTGGCAGATCAGTACGGTTGAAAATTACTAATATGTCACATAAGGAGGGGCATTATGTGAAGAAATTAAAATCGACAGATGCTAAAGGGTCGCACAAAATCCATGATTTTTTTAAACATCCGTCCTCCATTCAAGATAATCAATTTAAAGCTGTCGAAACTACGCCTGTTGCTGAATTTTCACGAAAAAAATGTTTTGACCAGTAGAAAGAGAGAAAGAGGGAAATAGACAAATATTCACTTTCAAAACCCACCAGAACGCGCCATTGGAGTCTAGAATTTTAAAATTTTCCTGGGGGAGAACCCCCTCCCGACCCCCGTTTAATCCTCGTGCCTTCGGTGCTCGGAACAGAGGCCTGCGGCATCTGTTAGCTATGCCCCCATATATAACTTGCCCCCCCCCCCCCCCAATTGTTTCCTGGCTATGCGCCTGCCATAACCACAGTCATACAGTGGCTACACCATCCCCACCCTACTCGAGCTGGGCTAATTTCAGTTTAGGGGGGAGGGGGGGCCCAGAGAACGAGGAATTCTGCCATTTTCCCACGAACTAGTAGTTCGCGGGAAAATGGCGGAATTCCTTGTTCTCTGGGCCCCCACTAAACTGAAATTATAGATCCGCCACTGGTAAGTGAAAAACATTCCGTTTACAGTTTGGTGGATAGCCGCGGTCTCGCGGGCTACCTATAATGAGTTCTGTTCTATTCTCTCCAGTCTTTCTGTTGAAGTCATCTCCTTGCTGTTAAAGGTTACCATCACTGGGACGTTTCATGGGTGTTTAAAACTAAACTGGAGTATTTTTCTACGTTTGTCGCCCACGGGTGGGGACATACTAGCTAAATTTCTTTTGCTGGGAGCAGGCGGTCTCGCTCACTGCCCAGCGATATGATCTGTTCTCTTAGGAGTCTTTATTTTCAAACTGTTTCGATGATGTTAACTCAGTGGTGTCCATTCTCTTTTCTATCCACAAAGCTTCAAACGTATCAACAGTGAACTGTTTACTGTTGGTATGTTTGAACGTTTTGTGGATAGAATTGAAAGGAGGAGCAGTAGATTCCGCGTTTATACAAACCAAAAGGTTCATAGATTGAAAATCGCTCTCTAGTGATATGGTTTGTCAACTCGCAATCTGAATTCCGTATGGTCCTAAGCGACATTATTAAAGGATGTCCAACAGGACAATTCGGAATTCGGGTAGCGAACTGTTTGACTGATAATGATGAGATGATCATACTGGTCCGAAACGACCACCGATGCTGCAAATCCAGTACCGATGGGGCGAATAGACTGTGGTGCCATACGACCTTGTTGCCAAACGACTTTTCCCCAACAAAGTAGGGTCGATTTAGAAAAAAAAATGCTCGTTTGACTAAACTTTTAAAACGAAAACAAATTTCGTTTCGTTCTGCATTTTCAATTATATACGTTGGAGCATATTGGGTTGTGTAAAAAAAGAAGTCAAGGTCGCAGTCGCTGTGGCGCCGTCACTGTCAGAATTCGTGGATTCGTGTTGTTTTGCATTTGTATTTTTATGAAAAATTGGACCAAATGTCGTAGTATTGTATGTTCTGTAAAAATTTTGAGTATTGCAGAGGAAAAAAATACATGTTTTCATCTTCAATTATTCAGCATTTTTGCGAGAAAAATGCTCCCAGAGGCCACCAGAGAGCACCTAGAAATCAAAATTTTGCCAAACCCCCCTATATTTGCACGTGCCTTCGGCACGTGCAACAGACGCCTTTGGCGTCTGTATTTTATTTTTTTTCCAATACCGGACCCAAAAATTTTCCCCTCGCGGAACCCCTGTCCTACTTAATATGGTTTCTCACAACAAACAGTCATCTCCGATGTCACGGCTCCCAAGGATGGAGTAACAGCTTCAGCTAGCTGCTTGCAAGAGATTGCAACACCTAACAAGAAGCCTTAACCCTTGCAATCATGAGCACTGCAGCAAGCTCTATTTGCTCAACAGAGTGCGACGATGGTAGCACACTTGGATGGGCGTCACAATATCATCACCATGTTCATGTTCCTCCGAAATAGAAACTGAAAAAATGGATTATAAACGTGGTGAGAGGTCTGGTCTCAGAACCTCACCGCCAACAACAAACCGCAACACCCATCTCCAACATACGTCATTCCAGTGGACACAAGAATGACAAGAGTCTGCAGAAGTAAGTGCATCAACTAAAGTCGATAACACTCCTCCAAACTCCACAACTAAATATATAATTAAGATACATGAATAACAGCAATCAAAATTCGAAATATTTGTTGAAACAAGAGGGCCCAGGGGGCCTGAGGGCGCTCACCTGACAAGGTAGACTAAACACCAAACCTAGTTCATATTGAACCCCCCCCCCCCCCCCCCCCCCCCATCCCAGGATGCTGCACACCAAATATAAAAAAATTCCGACTGCTGGATCTGAATAAGATTTTTTAAGAAAATTTCTCATTTTGAACTAAGTTACAATTCAAGCTTCTGCAGTGAGCCCAAATATTGACCTAAGGACATGGCCTGAACAAACTTGTATCTTAGACTCCACAACTAAATATATAATTAAGATACATGAATAACAGCAATCAAAATTCGAAATATTTGTTGAAACAAGAGGGCCCAGGGGGCCTGAGGGCGCTCACCTGACAAGGTAGACTAAACACCAAACCTAGTTCATATTGAACCCCCCCCCCCCCCCCCCCCCCCCCATCCCAGGATGCTGCACACCAAATATAAAAAAATTCCGACTGCTGGATCTGAATAAGATTTTTTAAGAAAATTTCTCATTTTGAACTAAGTTACAATTCAAGCTTCTGCAGTGAGCCCAAATATTGACCTAAGGACATGGCCTGAACAAACTTGTATCTTAGACTCCACAACTAAATATATAATTAAGATACATGAATAACAGCAATCAAAATTCGAAATATTTGTTGAAACAAGAGGGCCCAGGGGGCCTGAGGGCGCTCACCTGACAAGGTAGACTAAACACCAAACCTAGTTCATATTGAACCCCCCCCCCCCCCCCCATCCCAGGATGCTGCACACCAAATATAAAAAAATTCCGACTGCTGGATCTGAATAAGATTTTTTAAGAAAATTTCTCATTTTGAACTAAGTTACAATTCAAGCTTCTGCAGTGAGCCCAAATATTGACCTAAGGACATGGCCTGAACAAACTTGTATCTTAGACACCCCCCCCCCCCCCCCCCCCCCCCCCCCCCCCCCCCCCCCAAGGATGCTGTATACCAAATATCCAAAGCATTCTGACTGCTGGATCTGAAGAAAATTTTTTAAGAAAATTCCTCATTTTGAACTAAGTTATCATTCGGGCTTCCACAGTGAGCCCAAATATGAACCCAGGGACTTGGCTTTAACAAACTTGAATCTCCCCCCTCCAAGGATGCTGCACACTAAATATCAAAACATTCCGACTGCTGGATCTGAAGAAGATTTTTTTTTTAAATTTCTCATTTTGAACTAAGTTACAATTCGAGCTCCCACAGTGAACCCAAATATGGACCTAGGGACATGGCTTAAACAAACTTGAATCTCACCCCCCTAAGGATGCTGCATACCAAATATCAAAACATTCCGACTCCTGGATCTGAAGAAGAAGATTTTTAAAGAAAATTCCTCAGTTTGAACTAAGTTATAATTCGGGCTCCCACAGTGAGCCCAAATATGAACCCAGGGACTTGGCTTGAACAAACTTGAATCTCAGCCCCCTAAGCATGCTGCATACCCAATATCAAAAGATTCTGCCTGCTGGATCTTGAGAAGGTATTGAAGTATTGATGTTTAAGGTCACATATTTATGCACAATGGCTAATCATGACCATGACAGTTTTACGGGTGGGGGAAGCCGGAGAACCACCGAGCAGCTGCCAGCTCCCCAACATCGTAACTCCGCACTGCAGTACAGACAGGGTTAGATTGGTTGAAGACATGCGTACCATCGACGTGCAGTACGCCTTAGTACACGGTATCATCGTGCCCCCATGCGGGCAATGGAGATGAAGTGTCTTGCCCAAGGACACAACGCGGTTGCCGCAGGTTGGATTCAAACAAAGGACCTCTCGGCTTGCAGCCTGCACCTCTACCTACTGAGCCACCACGCTCCCGATCTTGAGAAGATTTTAAAAGAAATTTGCTTGAAATGCACTAAGTTGAAATTCGGGCTCCTATACTGAGCCCAAATATGAACTCAGGGGGCCGATTTGTACAAACTTGAATCATATCCACCCCACAATGTTGCATACCAAATATCAAAAGATTCTGCCTGCTGGATCTGGAGAAGAAGATTTTTTAAGAAATTTGCCTGAAATGCACTAAGTTCAATTTCGGGCTTCTATAGTGAGTCCAAATATGAATTCAGGGGGCTGATTTAAACAAACTTGAATCTGACCCCCCTAGAGATGATGTATACCAAATAGGAAAGAATTCTGTCTGGTGGATCTGAAGAAGAAGATCTTTTTGAATTTTGGAAAGAAATTCATGGGTGCTATCAGAGTTATGCCCCTTGTGGTGCCGCCTGTGGGTGCGGCAAGTTTATTTGGACAAGTTTGAATTGACATATGATAGGGAACATGCACACCAAATTTGGTTCAATTTGATTCAGTAGTTTGTGAGGAGTAGTCGATAATGTACAGTTCACAGCGGACGACAATTTGAAACAAGAGGCCCCAAGGGGCCTGAGGGCACTCACCTGACATGGTAGCCTAAATATCAACCCAGAGAATTGATCTCAACAAGTTGCATCTGCTCCTCCTAAGAAAAGTTTATACCAAATATCCAAAGATTCTGACCAGTGGATCTCAAAAAAAGATTTTTAAAGAATATTCCTCATATTGAACTAATTATAATTCGGGCTTCCACAGGGAGCCCATATATGAACCCAGGGACTTGGCTTTAACAAACTTGAATCTCACCCCCCTAAGGATGCTGCACACCAAATATCAAAACATTCCGACTGCTGGATCTGAAGAAGATTTTGAAAGAAAATTTTTCATTTTGAACTAAGTTACAATTCCAGCTCCCACAATGAGCCCAAATATGGACCTCGGGACATGGCTTGAACAAACTTGAATCTTACCCCCCTAAGGATGCTGCATAAAAAATATCAAAAGCATTCATCTGCGGGATCTGAAGAAGATTTTTAAAGAAAATTCCTCATTTTGAACTAAGTTGTCATTCGGGCTCCCATAGTGAGCCCAAATATGAACCCAGGGACTTGGCTTGAACAAACTTGAATCTCACCCCCTAAGGTTGCTGCATGCCAAATATCAAAACATTCCGACTGCTGAATCTGAAGAAGATTTTTAAAGAAAAATTCCTCATATTGACTAATTATATAAGTTATAATTCGGGCTCACACAGGGAGCCCAAACATGGACCCAGGGACTTGGCTTTAACAAACTTGAATCCCCCCCCCCCCCCCACCCCCCACCCAGGATGCTACACACCACATATCAAAACATTACGACTGCTGGATCTGAATTAGATTTAAAAAATTCCTCATTTCGAACTAAGTTACAATTCAGGCTCCCACAGGGAGCTCAAATATGGACCTAGGGACATGGCTTGAACAAACTTGAATCTCACACTCCTAAGGATGCTGCATACCAAATATCAAAACATTCCGACTGCTGGATCTGAAGAAGATTTTTAAAGAAAATTCCTCATTTTGAACTAAGTTACAATTCAAGCTCCCATAGTGAGCCCAAATATGGACCTAGGGACATGGCTTGAACAAACTTGAATCTCACCCCCTAAGGATGCTGCATACCAAATATCAAAACATTCCGACTGCTGGATCTGAAGAAGAAGATTTTTAAAGAAAATTCCTCATGAGTTATAATTCGGGCTCCCACAATGAGCCCAAATATGAACCCAGGGACTTGGCTTGAAAAAAATTGAATCTCCCCCCCCCCCCCCTCCCCTAAGCATGGTGCATACCCAGTATCAAAAGATTCTGCCTGCAGGATTTTGAGAAGATGATTTTCAAAGAAATTTGCCTGAAATGCACTAAGTTCAAATTTGGGCTTCTATACTGAGCCCAAATATAAACCCAGGGGGCCGATTTGAACAAACTTGAATCAGATCCACCCCACAATGTAGCATACCAAATATCAAAAGATTCTGCCTGCTGGATCTGGAGAAGAAGATTTTTCAAGAAATTTGCCTGAAATGCACAAAGTTCGAATTCGGGGTTCTATCGTGAGCCCAAATATGAATCCAGGGGGCCGATTTGAACAAACTTGAATCAGATCCACCCCACAATGTTGCATACCAAATATCAAAAGATTCTGCCTGCTGGATCTGGAGAAGACGATTTTTTAAGAAATTTGCCTGAAATACACTAAGTTCGAAATCGGGCTCCTATACTGAGCCCAAATATGAACCCAGATTGTAGGGTCAGATCCACCCTACAATGTTGCATACCAAATATCAAAAGATTCTGCCTGCTGGATCTGGAGAAGAAGATTTTTTAATGTTCTTCCCATTGCCTAGTGTTAAAAAGTGCTGACTCCGCACTTTTTCAAAGTCCCAAAACTGTACCCTATGATAAAATCGATGGCAATTTTTTTTTACCAATCCTTTCTGTTGGTCCTAAGGAAGCTTCACACCAAATGAAAATTCTCGGTGCCGTGTAGTTTTGGAGATATGGGCGTTTTAATTTTTTCTATTTTTTGCTCCTGCAGTTCCCACAGGGCTGCAGGAAAATTTTTTTTGCCTTAAATCAAGTACTTATAACCCAATGATACCTCATATTAAATTTGGTTCAAATCGGCCTCTGGGTTCAGAAAATAGAAATTTTGGGCGGGGCAAAAATTCTTGCCCCTCTCAGAACAAAGGTAAATATTGCCCGTCAAACTTCTCTTGAACAAACTTGAGCCTACACCTCAAATGGAAGCTGCATACCAAATATCAAGTCTCTGTTATGGCTGGTTCATGAGAAGATTTTTTAAAATTTTGTGCATTTTGGCCCCACCCCACTCTACAATATGAGCAGAAATCCAATTTGAAGAAAAACCCAAATGCCCCTATATAACCACAACTTACATGAAATTTAATTAAAATGTGGCCAGTGGTTTCGGAGAAAGAGGCTCAAACACCACCTTCATGCAGGACAGACGGACGGACGGATGGACGACAGATGAAGAGTGAAAAGAAAAGCTCGCTCTGACTTTCCGTCAGGTGAGCTAAAAAGCCTAAGTTCCAAAAGGGAACATTAAGAGTCCAAGGGCATCCCGATAGAGCCTAAGTGTGGACAAAATCCAAAATATTGAGCTACACTACCGGAAAAATCATCCATGTATCCTACAGTAATTCTACAGAAATAGAATAAAAACTACTACCTTTTCTGAGGACGTTGTCAATGTAAACAACGTCAATGAAAAAAACGGAAACAGGCAAACCAAAAGGGCCCAAAATCAGGAACCAATTTAAAAGCTACCAGATGCAAAGCTAGATCTTCATATGAAAAATGAAAGTGTCAATGACACTGTAGCTCAACTTGTCAAGACAAAGACATGTACATGTATAGTATGTGACACACCAATGACAAATATCTAGGTAATGACCTGACAACAAAGGTACATATAAAGTATTGTAACGGTCTGTACATAAATACTGACGGTTGCCTGTAACAAATGTATAGGTAAAGTATTGTAAAGGTGGGTGACAGTCAGATGCTAAACTAGAAAAAAATCTTGGGAGTCCCCGAGTGGGTCTGACCGAACCCCAAAATATTTGTTCTCATAGTACAGTGATAACAAAGGCACCCCAAAACACACTCATTCCTGTCCCAAAGTGAAAACAAAGGTACCCAAGAAGTTTTGTGAAGATCAGTTCATAAATATGAGCTGTGTAGAAGTTGTGACAAAAAACTGATTGGACCTAATTTCAGTACAAAATGGCCACTGGCAGCCATCTTGAATTTTGGACTACACCCAGAAACACTCGTTCTCATCCCAAGGTGATAACAAAGGTACCCAAGAAGTTTTGTGAAGATCGGTTCATAAATACAGCCTCTAGCCCGAGCCGTATTGACATGTGCACTTACAGTGTATAAGTAGCACTGAATAAATCAAAGTTCATCTAATTTGCATAATTTCTGCACGAGAAAAAAACCCGTACTATATGTGATGCATTCCATGTTACTAAACATTCATACAAAAATTTATTCAAATCAGAACTTTCATACAGAAGTTCTGTACAAAAGACTGATTGCACTAATTTTGGTACAAAATGGCTGCTGGTGGCCATCTTGAATTTTGGACCACACCCAAAAACACTCGTTCTCATCCCACGGTGATAACAAAGGTACCCACGAAATTTCGTAAAGATGGGTTCATAAATACGGCCTCTAGCCTGAGCCGTATAGAAGTTGTGTACAAAAAACTGATTAGACCTAATTTCGGTACAAAATGGCCACTGGCAGCCATCTTGAATTTTGGACCGCATCCAGAAACACTCGTTCTCGTCCCAAGGTGATAACAAAGGTACCCAAGACGTTTCGTGAAGATCGGTTCATAAATACAGACTCTAGCCCGAGCCGTATTGACATGTGTACTTACTGTGTGTAAGTTGCACTGAAAAAATCAAAGTTCATCTAATTTGCATAATTTCTGCACGAGAAAAAAACCCGTATTATATGTGATGTATCCCATGGTACTAAACATTCACACAAAAAATTATCCAAATCAGCGTTTTCATATGGAAGTTCTGTGCAAAAATCTGATTGCACCAAATTTTGTACAAAATGGCTGCCATCGGCCATCCTGAATTTTGGACCGGACCCAAAAACACTCGTTCTCGTCCCACGGTGATAACAAAGGTACCCAAGGAGTTTCGTAAAGATTGGTTCATAAATACGGCCTCTAGCCCGAGCCGTATTGGCATTTGCACTTACAGTGTTGAAAGTAACACCAAAAAACATCAAATTTAGTCTAATTTGCATAATTTACGCACGAGAAAAAAAACCGTATTATATGTGATGTATCCCATGGTACTAAACATTCATACAAAAAATTATTCAAATCAGAGCTTTCATACAGAAGTTCTGTACAAAAAACTTATTTTTGCATCGTCGGTACAAAATGGCCGCTGGCAGCCATCTTGAATTTCGGACCACACCTAAAAACACTTGTTCCCGTCCCAGGGTCATAACAAAGGTACACAAGAAGTTTCGTAAAGATCGGTTCATAAATACGACCTCTAGCCCGAGCCATAGCCAATTGTTGACGTACGGACAGACGGACAGATGGAAGGACGGACAGATGGACAGACGGACGGACGGACAGACGACGGGCCATGACAATAGCTCAAATTTGACTTCGTCAAAGTTGAGCTAAAAAATGATACATCGGATGGAAGATGCAAGACAAACTGACTAACACCCCTAAGGTGAGGACATAACCATGGGGAGAAACAGAATATATATTCTGTATAACATGTTAAACTCCCAAGAAATTTAACAAAAAATTAGCCAAAAAGCTTTAACAGGAAGGGGTCATGGAAGGATAGAGAAGGAATACTAAACAACAGTGAAATAATCATTATCAACAATGATGACGTCAGGTGTATGTTCCGAAATGGGGAAACATAAAATAATTTTATAATAATTATAAAGTTACAGCCCTGAACGTCTAAAACCATCGTTGAAGACTTCCATCACCCAATAACAGCCTTGGATCCACCAATTCTTGCATTGATTTGTGTCTGGCATCCTCAAAAAAGGAGATTTTAAAGCACAGATGTCAGTTCATTGTTGCTGACTTTGAGGCCAAACAAAGAATGATGTTAGTCGCCAATTCCGGTTACTTCCTGACGGCTACGCATGCACAGAGAGTAAATGAATGGAGGACAAGATATTTCTTTTAATTTTCGGTTTTGCAAGAAAATTGTAGGGATTGGAGTGGAGGGGGGGGGGGGGGGGGGGGGGTTCAAAACTTGTGTTTGGCCCTTGATAACTTTGAGTTTGCACCAGCTAGTCTGGGCCATGCCATTGGTGTATAGTGTAAAAATATATGAATCTATACAGTCTAAGTTAACTCCTTCAATATGAATCTATACAGACCACTATAGTTAACTCCTTCTGTATGAATCTATACAGGCCACTATAGTTAACTCCTTCTGTATGAATCTATATGGACCACTACAGTTAACTCCTTTTATATCAATCTATACAGACCACTTTCGTTAGCTCCATCTATATGAATCTATACAGGCCACTACTGTTAACTCCTTCTATATGAATCTATACAGACCACTATAGTTAGCACCTTCTATATGAATCTATACAGACCACTACAGTTAACTCCTTCTATATGAATCTATACAGACCAACATAGTTAACTTCTATGTAATTTTGGAAATTTATATAAATTTAGAAAAAACTTGTTAACGGTTCTCTTTGAAATGACAAGAAATGGTAATGTGAGGACAGGAAGTCTACGTTCAGCAAAGGCAATACTTCTTGAAGAAATACTTGAACTCAACTGGTTTGCAAACCCATTTATGATATAATCAACAAAAAGCTATTTGTCATATTTTGGAAATATTTTGAACTGTTTTCTTTAAAATGAAATGAGGAAGGACGGATGGATGGATGGATGGATGAACACAAAGATGGACATGTCCATGGAACTTATTCCTACATAACCCTCCCACTACATGGCAAGGGATAAGAACAAAGCTAAAAAAGTTAAACAAAATTTACAGGGTTGGTAGTTTACTATCACAACACCACAGTGGCGGCACCATAGGAGGTGCCTCCCCCTCAAATCAAACTTCAAATTGCTATATGACCATGGTTTTCCCATCCAATATCACACACACAAATGGCACAGAGCAATACAAATCATGTCCCGTTAATCGTTATTACAATGTCTAACATGCATTTTATTTATCAAAACAATATATGCGCATTTAATGTGCTTTTAGTGAAAACAGTTAACTGCTATTGCTGCAATATGATATAACTGTATTTGCATAATACATTGTGGAAGCCTTTACAAATAATGATGTGAGCCCAATTTTAGACACAATCTGGGGGCCTTTGAAGACCCTGTCAGGTGTTGGAGAAACACTCAGTTATCGCTCCCAGGGCGTCCAAATATGAAAAAAATTTCTGGGAAGATCCCCAGACCCTCAACAACAGGAGGGGGCACTGCACCCCCTCCATATCCTCCCCAGCTCAGGCCTGCAGCCTTCAGGAGATATCTTCGACATCTCAACCTTGGACCCCCATATCCTACTTAGGCCCCACCTAAATCAAAATCCTGGCACCGCCATTGCAACACAAACTGAAAAGAAAAAAGAGTTTCCAACCAGATACAGTGTAGCCCAATTAATTGGATGTTTTTTAATTTGAAAAATCCTGTTAATTGAATATAACTTACAAACACAAAAAAAGACCATTTACTATACCTTTCGAACAAATTTCACCTGTTAACTGGAAAAAGGTTACAGAGTATACTCCTGTTAAAAGGATAAAAAAAAAAAACCCATGTAATATATCACAAAATTACCCCGACAATAACCAAAATTCCGGGCTTATATTTCATCTAAATTTGGGAGAATGCAGGAATCCATATCTACTCTTGAGTGTTCCAGGATTCCGTGAGGCCACCATGGTTGAACTCTTGTTGTATACTGAAAACATATGTTAACCCTTCACCCAACACATACTTTTCAATTTTTAAAACAGAAACTGAATGAAATAATTTAAAATGAAAGTGTCAATGACACTGTAGCTCAACTTGTCAAGACAAAGACATGTACATGTATAGTATGTGACACAGCAATGACAAAAAGCTAGGTAATGACCTGATAACAAAGGTACATATAAAGTATTGTAACGGTCTGTACATAAATACTGACCGTCGCCTGTAACAAATGTATAGGTAAAGTATAGTAAAGGTGGGTGACAGTCAGATGCTAAATTAGAAAAGAAATCTTAGTCCCAGAGTGGGTCTGACTGAACCCCCAAAATATTTGTTCTCATAGCACAGTGATAACAAAGGCACCCCAAAACACACTCGTTCCTGTCCCAAGGTGAAAACAAAGGTACCCAAGAAGTTTTGTGAAGCTCAGTTCATAAATACAAGCTGTATAGAACTTGTGACAAAAAACTAATTGGACCTAATTTTGGTACAAAATGGCCACTGGCAGCCATCTTGAATTTTGGACCATACCCAGAAACACTCATTCTCGTCCCAAGGTGATAACAAAGGTACCCAAGAAGTTTTGTGAAGATCGGTTCATAAATACAGCCTCTGCCCTGAGCCATATTGACATGTGTGCTTACATTATGTAAGTAGCACTGAATAAATCAAAGTTCATCTAATTTGCATAATTTCTACATGAAAAAAAAACCCTTACAATATGTGATGTATTCCATGTTACTAAACATTCATACAAAAATTTATTCAAATCAGAACTTTCATACAGAAGTTCTGTACAAAAGACTGATTGCACTAATTTTGGTACAAAATGGCTGCTGGTGGCCATCTTGAATTTCGGACCACACCCAAAAACACTCGCTCTCATCCCACGGTGATAACAAAGGTACCCAAGAAGTTTCGTAAAGATTGGTTCATAAATATGGCCTCTAATCTGAGCTGTATAGAAGTTGTGTACAAAAAACTGATTAGACATAATTTCGGTACAAAATGGCCACTGGCAGCCATCTTGAATTTTAGACCTCACCCAGAAACACTCGTTCTCATCCCAAGGTGATAACAAAGGTACCCAAGACATTTCGTGAAGATCAGTTCATAAATACAGACTCTAGTCTGAGCCGTATTGACATGTGTACTTACTGTGTGTAAGTCGCACTGAAAAAATCAAAGTTCATCTAATTTGCATAATTTCTGCAGAAGAAAAAAACCCGTATTATATGTGATGTATCCCATGGTAATAAACATTCACACAAAAAATTATTCAAATCAGCGCTTTCATATGGAAATTCTGTGCAAAAATCTGATTGCACCTAATTTTGTACAAAATGGCTGCCATCGGCCATCTTGAATTTCGGACCGGACCCCAAAACACTCGTTCTCGTCCCACGGTGATACCAAAGGTACCCAAGAAGTTTTGTAAAGATCGGTTCATAAATACGGCCTCAAGCCCGAGCCGTATTGGCATTTGCACTTACAGTGCTAAAAGTAACACCAAAAAACATCAAAATTAGTCTAATTTGCACAATTTACGCACGAGAAAAAAACCCGTATTATATGTGATGTATCCCATGGTACTAAACATTCATACAAAAAATTATTCAAATCAGAGCTTTTCATATGGAAGTTCTGTACAAAAAACAGATTTCTGCATCGTCGGTACAAAATGGCAGCTGGCAGCCATCTTGAATTTTAGACCACACCCAAAAAACTCGTTCTCGTCTCACGGTCATAACAAAGGTACCCAAGAAGTTTCGTAAAGATCGGTTCATAAATACGGCCTCTAGCCCGAGCCGTATACAATTGTTGACGAACGGACAGACGGACAGACAGACAGACGGCCAGATGGACGACGGGCCATGACAAAAGCTCAAATTTGGCTTTGCCAAAGTTGAGCTAAAAATGAAAGTGTCAATGACACTGTAGCTCAACTTGTCAAGACAAAGACATGTACATGTATAGTATGTGACACAGCAATGACAAACATCTAGGTAATGACCTGATAACAAAGGTACTATAAAGTATTGTAACGGTCTGTACATAAATACTGACCGTTGCCTGTAACAAATGTATAGGTAAAGAATTGTAAAGGTGGGTGACAGTCAGATGCTAAACTAGAAAAAAATCTTGGGGAGTCCCTGAGTGGGTCTGACTGAACCCCAAAATATTTGTTCTCATAGCACAGTGATAACAAAGGTACCCCAAAACACACTCGTTCCTGTCCCAAGGTGAAAACAAAGGTACCCAAGAGGTTTTGTGAAGATCATTCCATAAATACGAGCTGTATAGAACTTGTGACAAAAAACTGATTGGACCTAATTTCGGTACAAAATGGCCACTGGCAGCCATCTTGAATTTTGGACCACACCAAGAAACACTCATTCTCATCCCAAGGTGATAACAAAGGTACCCAAGAAGTTTTGTGAAGATCGGTTCACAAATACAGCCTCTACCCTGAGCCGTATTGACATGTGTGCTTACATTGTGTAAGTAGCACTGAATAAATCAAAGTTCATCTAATTTGCATAATTTCTGCACGAAAAAAAACCCCTTACAATATGTGATGTATTCCATGTTACTAAACATTCATACAAAAATTTTTTCAAATGAAAACTTTCATACAGAAGTTCTGTACAAAAGACTGATTGCACTAATTTTGGTACAAAATGGCTGCTGGTGGCCATCTTGAATTTCAGACCACACCCCAAAACACTCGCTCTCATCCCACGGTGATAACAAAGGTACCCAAGAAGTTTCGTAAAGATTGGTTCATAAATATGGCCTCTAGTCTGAGCCGTATAGAAGTTAGACCTAAAAAAAAAACTGATTAGACCTAATTTCAGTACAAAATGGCCACTGGCAGCCATCTTGAATTTTAGACCGCACCCAGAAACACTCGTTCTCGTCCCAAGGTGATAACAAAGGTACCCAAGACATTTCGTGAAGATCAGTTCATAAATACAGACTCTACCCCGAGCCGTATTGACATGTGTACTTACTGTGTGTAAGTCGCACTGAAAAAATCAAAGTTCATCTAATTTGCATAATTTCTGCACGAGAAAAAAACCTGTATTATATGTGATGTATCCCATAGTACTAAACATTTGCACAAAAAATTATTCAAATCAGCGCTTTCATATGGAAGTTCTATGCAAAAATCTGATTGCACCTAATTTTGTACAAAAGGGCTGCCATCGGCCATCTTGAATTTCGGACCGGACCCAAAAACAGTCGTTCTTGTCCCACGGTGATACCAAAGGTACCCAAGAAGTTTCGTAAAGATTGGCTCATAAATACAGCCTCTAGCCCGAGCCGTATTGGCATTTGCACTTACAGTGTTGAAAGTAACTCCAAAAGACATCAAAATTAGTCTAATTTGCACAATTTACACACGAGAAAAAAAGCTGTATTATATGTGATGTATCCCATGGTACTAAACATTCATATAAAAAATTATTCAAATCAGAGCTTTCATATGGAAGTTCTGTACAAAAAACAGATTTCTGCATCGTCGGTACAAAATGGCGGCTGGCAGCCATCTTGAATTTCGGACCGCACCCAAAAACACTCGTTCTCGTCCCACGGTCATAACAAAGGTACCCAAGAAGTCTTGTAAAGATCGGTTCATAAATACGGCCTCTAGCCCGAGCCGTATCCAATTGTTGATGTACGGACAGATGGACGGCGGGCCATGACAAAAGCTCAAATTTGGCTTCGCCAAAGTTGAGCTAAAAATAAAACACTATTTACCAACAAAACCTTACAAATATGGATATCATTGGAATATGCTCACTGACCGCTTCCAATGACAGACTTATTTGTACAATTTTATAGACAAAATATTTCAGGACATCTGAGCTTTGTATTTGGTTAATTTGTTGCTGCTATTTATAACTGAGTTGCTCACTCTTGAGAACTTGCATCTTAGAAACTGATTAGGCTCCACAAAGATCTTGTTTCTCAGGACATTTTTTGTAAAATTGCATGTTGGTGGGTGGTCTTTTTATTTTATTTTTTGTTTTTGTAATTATTTCTTTTCCATCAGAAGTTCATGTTCTTGGTTTGTTTTATGTTTTAGGCCTCATAGGTAAAGGGTTAAATTCTTTTCACACGAATCCTAGCAGAGGTTTGGTGAGAATCTACATGGATTCTCCCTGGTTTTGTTGTCAAAATTCCAAGACTTTTAACTTGATTTTCAATGACTCAGTAAAACACACACACCTTTTTCCAGGTTTTTCAGGCCTTGATTTTCAAAACAAAGTTTCCCTGACTTTATAACTGAGTTGCTCACTCTTGAGGACTTGCATCTTAGAAACTGATTAGGCTCCACAATGTAGATCTTCTGTTTCTCAGGCCATTTTTGGTAAAATTGCATGTTGGTGGGTAGTCTTTTATTTTATTTTTTATTTTTGTAATTATTTCTTTTCCATCAAAAGCTCATGCTCTTGAATTGTTTTATGTTTTAGGCCTCATAGGTAAAGGGTTAAATTGACTCAATTCTTTTCACACGAATCCTAGCAGAGGTGTGGTGAGAATCTACATGGATTCTCTCCGGTTTTGTTGAGAAAATCTTTGCCTGAATTGATTCTCAGATTCTTGACGAATTATAATTCCCCTTGTTTATAGACTTATTTGACCTCAGTCCATCCAGGCATTTGATCTGTTAGATCTTGTTTGTCAGAGCTCCATGAGCTCTGTCAAACAGGATATAATAAATTAAGAGCTTAACCCTTCAAAACATTTCAACAAAACCATATCATGTGACACCTCATTGGAATGAGCTCGACGAGCTCGTTCCAAAGAGGGGTCACATGATATGGTTTTGTTGAAATATTTTGAAAAATAGTATTTTTTTCAGCTACTAAATTTGCATATTATGTGGACGGATGTGGCCGATTTGTTGGGTAAAGGGTTAATCTATCTCTAGAATATAGGAAAGCGACTAAATTCTTGTTAATTGAACTCTTCTCTTAATTTAATTACTTTCATTGGAAAAGAGGCTATTCAATTAACATGGTCCC